>JBAMNC010001326.1:0-105000 GCA_037902135.1 Cetoscarus ocellatus
GGAGAGAGAAAGCAGCAAAGGTAAACAGAGTGACTCATAAAACAGCAACACATACCATTACACATGACATGTATGACACTTAAAGAACAATAAAAAACAATAAGTAACAGTTAATCTACAAAGCTGGTCTATGAAAAGAAACAAAATCATCAGTCAAAACAAGCTGCAGCCAGATGCTTCAGTCTGAAAATCAATTGAACGTCTTTAAAGTGGACCTTACTCTTGTGCTTCTTTTGTGAAGTCAGCTCAGAAGTGTCTTTGTCTGTTTAACATTTGTCAGTTGGACATCTTCTGAAACTGACCACTGAGATTAAGTCCCCCACTGGATGTCCTGCGTACATCTCTGCACAGAGACGCCTTCATCACCAGCCTGTCCAGCCTCCTGGTGGCTCCTATCAGTCCTGCTGCCCCCCCTGCCAGCACACAGCAGCATAGACCAGAACCCTGATGACCACCGACTGATAGAACAAATGCAGCTTTCACTGCATGGCATCCAAAGACCTGAGTCTCCTAAAGGAAGAAGAGCCAGCTCTGCTCCTTCAGGTACAGGGCAGCTGTGATCATAGGTGACACCTAAGCACTTAAGGTTTGACCCCTTCAGTGACCTCCCCTCTGACTGTGACTGACTGGAGTTGAGGCTTAGACCTCCTAAAGTCAAACGGCCATCTCCTTGGTCTCCCTGAAACTCTCTTCCCAATATGTATCGGGCTGAGAATGATGCAGTTTTGGAAGCATATCATGATACAACCCCGATCCATTTCATACATAATTTGTATTTATACATTTATTAATAAGTGTTACCAACCCATTTTGGGTGCATTATTTATTTCAACCCACATATCGTAAGCAACGGACTTGCAGATGTGTACAAAAACAAACTAAAGTATAGCTCTACGGATGCTATGTGAAACATGCGCCACGGATGTAGTCAGGGGAGCATGAGGAGTAAGGTAAACAAACATGCCGGACACTGAGCAAATTTATCCTCCGCTGAGTTTTACATCTAAAGTTTGGCAACATTACGGATTTTTACAAGAGAGACGGACGACTTGATAACGACAGGCGGTGGCTTGTTGTGGAGTACATGTCGACTGCTTTTGTACATAGGCATCCATTACTTTTCTTGTGACTGCATAAATGTGATGAAAAGAAAATGTCAAGCTAATTTGTTA
Organism: Cetoscarus ocellatus; assembly: GCA_037902135.1. Lineage (NCBI taxonomy): Eukaryota > Metazoa > Chordata > Actinopteri > Labriformes > Labridae > Cetoscarus > Cetoscarus ocellatus. Next base: position 1,173 of record JBAMNC010001326.1, read on the forward strand.
TAAATCTCTAAGCTAGACATTGTATTTATTACACACACACACATATAAACACACAAATACATGCACGCTCGTAGTATTTCCGCCCCAGACCGGATCAGCAACATGCTAAGTGAATTGTTTCCGTTCTTGCTTCTATGACCATAATAGAGCAGGTAAACGATGTAAAAGACTGGTACTGACAAGTACTGAATGTAAAAAAGAAACCCGGTTTTCCGCAGAGGAAAATATGGGAAAGAGAAGTTAATTATAACTATTAAAAGCCAAGATTACAGGTTACCGGCATGCAGGCAAGCTAAAGCTAACTTACCGAGGCGAGTCTTTGTCCGTCTCCAACACGCTGACGTGCTTTCTCAGCAAGTGCTGAGAAAGGCCAGGCGAAGTCGACCTTGCAATGTTTGCAAGTAATAGTTTTCTGTGCTTTGTTGAGTGTGAAATGCTCCCAGCTTTTGGAGGTTTTTGGTCGTTCGCGAGGTGATGCTGCCGTGGACGCCGCCATTGTGAATCCTTCTGCATGTTGTTGTTGTGTGCAGTGACAGTCGCTAGTGCGCATGCACACCTCTCACAGTAGCATACGGCAAGAGAGCGGGCTCATATCCTCCTAACTAACAGACTGTAAGCTACAATTTCATGCACCAAAACACGATGAAAATCGATAATTAAATTAGTTGACAACTAATTTAATTATTGATTTTCATCGATTTAATCGATTGGTTGTTGCCCTAGTTGCCAGATAACAGATGCCAGCTCGTTTCCCCCAAACATCACAGGCTAACGCACAACATGCTAACCACAGTGGGACAGCCGCAACTTAGCCTAGTTTCCGAGCTAACGTTAGCAGAAACGGAGGGGTAATGGTGGTGGGGGCTGGGGAGATAAAGGACTGATTGTATTCAGCCAACTGTTAAATTCCTCTTGACTAATGTAGGAATGTTCGTACTTTGAAGTTTATCCTTCAGACTTTCAACAAGTAACGTCAACATTGACGAACATGTGAAGTTACCCCTGCTGTTAGCATTAGCTCATAGCAATGAGCAAAATAAATACCACACCGCATTTAAATACTCACATTTCCATCATCAGGTTTGGCGATGGATTGTTGGTACTGAGCCTGGATTCAGGAAAAGTCTAGTTCCCAGTCCTGTGTTGAACTGACTGAAGTTGAAGAAGCAGTCGGACGTGAAGTAACTGGCACACGCATACAGGTTTTAGCCGACTGTAGCTGCTCATTCCCTTAAAAAATAAAATTAATCCACTGGACCCTTTGGTCTTAGGCTGGTAGCCTACATGTGAAAACACACTGCCTGGCCAAAAAAAAAGTCACCACCTGGATTTAACTAAGCAAATATGTACGAGCCTCCTATTGGACAATTACTGCATGGGTGATTATCTTTCAGCTGGCAACAAGTTATTTAACCCCAGCTGATGCAATGAGTAGCTTCTCATTTCTTAAACAACCATGTGGAAAGACACATCCTGTGGTCGTGGAAAAGATGTTAGTCTGTTTAAGAAGGGTCAAATCATTGGCATGCATCAAGCAGAGAAAACATCTAAGGAGATTGCGGAAACTACTAAAATTGGGTTAAGAACTGTCCAAGACATTTTTAAAAACTGGAAGGATAGTGGGGAACCATCATCTTCAAGGAAGCAATGTGGTCAGAAAATAATCCTGAATGATGGTGATCACTTAAACGTTTGGCCAAATCAAATCAAAGAAAGACAACAGTAGACCTCAGGGGTATGTTTAATAGTGAAAGTAAGAGCATTTCCACACTCACAATGTGAAGGGAACTCAAGGGATTGGGACTGAACAGCTGTGTAGCCTCAAGAAAACCTCTAATTAGTGAGGCTAACTGGAAAAAAAGGCTTCACTTTGCTAGGGAGCATAAAGATTGGACTCTGGAGGACTGGAAGAAGGTCATGTGGTCTGATGAGTCCAGATTTACCCTGTTCCAGAGTGATGGGAGCATCAGGGTAAGAAGAGAGGCAGGTGAAGTGATGCACCCATCATGCCTTCTGCCTACTGTCCAAGCCTGTGGGGGCAGTGCTATGATCTGGGGCTGCTGCAGTTGGTCAGGTCTAGGTTCAGCAACATTATGGCCCAAAGAATGAGGTCAGCTGACTACCTGAATATACTGAATGACCTGGTTATTCCAGCAACAGACTTTTTCTTCCCTAATGGCACGGGCATATTCCAAGATGACAATGCCAGGATTCATGGGGCTCAAATTGTGAAAGAGTGGTTCAGGGAGCATGAGACATCATTTTCACTCATGGATTGGCCACCACAGAGTCCAGACCTTAACCCCATTGAGAATCTTTGGGATGTGCTGGAGAAGGCTTTGTGCAGTGGTCAGACTCTCCCAATGTCAATACAAGATCTTGATGGAAAAATTAATGCAACACTGGACGGAAATTAATTGCAGAAGCTTACTGAAACAATGCCACAGCTAATGTGTGCTGTAATCAAAGCTAAAGGTGGTCCAACAAAATATTAGAGTGTGTTACCTTTGTTTGGCCAGGCAGTGAAAATGTAGCTGTTTACAGCCAACAACCGAGCAGTGATAGGTTTTGTGTCCAGACATGGTGTACTCTGATCTCTCGCTAAGAATGTAAACAATATGGCGGCACTACTTATGCAAATAAAATGCTTGTTATGTAACAGAATATCCACAGACTCAACAGCTCACCAAACACCATGAGTTTACATTTATGGAAGAGCATCCGCCTGGAGCTCAGAGGAGGAGTGGACCCTGATGAGCTGGACAGCAACATGGACGACTGGGAGGGAGGGACCATTGAGTTTTTTTATCAACAAAGAAATCATTCCCCTTGGAGATCCTCGAGGAAGGCCAAATACCCAAAAATGTGTCAAAAGCCTTAAAGTGTTTTTTGCATAATATGGGGCCTTTAATGTTTGTCATGTTTGCATGTTGACTTTTTAATAATACGGAATAGTTCATATGGTGCTTCAACTGTTTGCAGTTTACCACCTTCATTCCTTTATTCAACTCATCTCTCAGTGTTTATGTTTGTGAATTTTTGATGTGCAGTCCAGATTCAGGATTTCTTCAGTGGTACCACAGCTTTGTTGAAATTCAGTACTAAAAAAGAAGATACTTGGTTATTTCTAGTTTCCTGTCTGCATTAACTATGGGATGAGGTGATTCATGGAGCCCTAGAGGGCCACGCTGGCCCCTGAGTCGGACCATGGTTGAATTATTTGCTGCTTTTTCATGTATGAAATTGAGCGATTCATGGAAATTATATCAGGAAGGACTTGGGCTGCTCTGATGTCACTAGATCACAAAGTATTTATCTCCACTCTGCAGGTGGGGGCCTGTATAGTGAACCAGGAGAACAACATTGCTGGCATTGGTTACAACTGCATGCCAAATGGCTGTGAAGGCAAGCTGCCATGGTCAAAGGATTCAAAAGACTGGCTGGACAGGAAATATCCCTACGGTAAGACCTCATTTACTTTAATCTTCTTTTAAATCGGGGTCTCAAACTCCCAGCCACTTGGGGTCCACCTCTCCCCTACCCATAGCCCCCTGTGGTTTGAAAATAGACTGTGGAAAAATTTTCCAATTGTTTTATTGACATAACAAATTATAATGTTTTCTAGTATAATTTTGAAATTAAAAATGAATATCTGTTGGTGAAAGTACTGGCCCTTGTACAAATGTAGTTGATGACCCCTGATCTTCATCATCACTCGTCAAAAATCCTTCTGTCCATGTCTGTCTTTTCCTTTAACATCACTGACCGAAATGCAAACAAATTTCAGAGGAAAATACATCATTACCTATCCTATCCAGTACTGGAGCCTTACAAGCTGTCCCTGGGTAAGAGGCTGGATAACATGCTGAACTGGTTGCCAGCCAATTACAAGACTGATAACTAGAGACGAACAACCAGTCACATAGACATCTATGGCAATTCACTGTCAACATTTAAAACTAACTGCATTATTTTGGTCTGAGAAATGCTTGAAATGCACGAGGGGAACATGACGGTAAAAATGCTAAAATGCTAATTCTTTTCCTCAGTGTGTTTTGCTGCACTGAACTCCATCATGAACAAGACCAGTCATGATGTGAAAGGCTGCACCATGTACATCACTCTGTTCCCCAGCAATGAGTGTGCCAAGGACATCATCCAGGCAGGTCAGTGTTTGCACCACACACAAGCACACGCCTGTTCCCCACGTGGGCCTACTCTGGTCTGATTGGTCGACTGGTCTGCTCTGTGATTGGTCAGCTCAGTGGTGCTCAGTGCCATGTTTTCAGCAGCTCTGCATTCATTCTAATGTTCCTGCTCAGCACTGTGCTTGTTACCCTGAGCCAATGAGCTTGAACAAGGGATAAAACAATGGCAGGACAGGGGAATCAGCTGTTTCAGGAAGCTGCTGGTGCTGTTTACAGGAGAGGGAGAAGTGCTGTGGAAATTGTCTTCTGCATAGAAGTATTTTATCATAAAGAAGGGACAGGTTGAAGGGACTAATTAATTTACACAACTCTTAAAAGCAAAATGTGACCTTTTTAGGGGAAGAATTTCTCTCAGTTCCTGGCAGATGATCATCCATCCATCTTTAATCCATTTCACTTGATTCCTTTTGGAGTTGTGAGGGGCTGCCACAGTTTGATGCCATGGGGAGACGCTGAGGTCTACATTTGTTCTCTCATTTGGCCTTTCAGTTGTTTATAGTGATCGAAAAGTTTGTCTGCATCCATCCATCCATCCATCCATCCATCCATCTTCTTCCGCTTATCCATGATTGGGTAGTGGGGACAGCAGCCTAAGCAGGGAAGCCCAGACATCCCTCTCCCCGGCCACTTCGTCCAGCTCTTCCCGGGGGATCCTGAGGTGTTCTCAGCCAGCTGGGAGACATAGTCCCTCCAGTGTGTCCTGAGTCTTCCCCGAGGTCTTCTCCCGGTGGGACATGCCCTGAACACCTCACCAGGGAGGCATCCAGGAGGCATCATGATGAGAGGCCAAGCCACCTCATCTGGCTCCTCTCAGCGCAGAGGAGCAGTGGCTCTACTCTGAGCCCCTCCCGGATGACCAAGCTTCTGACCCTGTCTCTAAGGGACAGCCTGAGAAAACTCATTTCTGCCACTTGTACTGGTGATCTTGTTCTTTTGGTCACTACCCACAGCTTGTGAGCATAGGTGGGGGCAGAAACAAAGATCGAATGGTAAATCAAGAGCTACGCCTTTCGGCTCAGCTCCCTTTTTACCACAATGGACCTGTGCAGAGTCCGCATCGCTGCTGACGCTGCACCGATCCGCCTGTTGATCTCCCGGTCCATCCTTCCTTCACTTATGAGCAAGACCCTGAAGTACATAAACTCCTCCACTTGGGGCACATTTGGAGGTGCTGATTCTCATTCCAGCCGCTTCACACTCAGCTGCAAACCAATCCAGTGAGAGCTGTAGGTCACGATCTGATGAAGCCAAAAGGACCACATCATCTGCAAAAAGATGATGATGTGAGGTCACCAAACTGGACCCCCTCAATGCCCTGGCTGCACCTAGAAATTCTGTCCATAAAAGTTGTGAATAGAATCGGTGACAAAAGGCAGCCCTGGCAGAGTCCAACCCTCACTGGAAACAAGTTCGATTTACTGCCGACAATGTGGACCAGATTTGGTAGAATGCCTTCTCCAAGTCCACAAAACGCATGTAGACTGGTTGGGCAAACTCCAATGCACCCTCGAGGACGCTATGGAGGGTGTAGAGCTGATCCACAGTTCCACGACAGGACAAAAACCACACTGCTCCTCCTGAATCTGAGGTTCGCCTCTCCAGTACCCCTGAATAGACCTTACCAGGGAGGCTGAGGGGTGTGATCCCCCTGTAGTTGGAGCACACCCTCAAGCCCCCCTTCTTGAAAAGAGGGACCACCACCCCAGTCTGCCAATCCAGTGGCACCGCCCCAAATGTCCAGGCGATGTTGCAGAGTCATGTCAACCATGACAGCCCCACAACATCCAGTTTGTCTACAATGTTAATAACACAAAGCTGCTGTTTAAGAGTAGAAGAAGATAATACAATGGTAATAGAAGATAAAGTAACATAATGCAGTAAAAAAGCCAAACAAACAAACAAACAAACAAAAAAAACAAGTCACAACAAGCACACAGGACCATTTAGAGTTGCTGAAGAGTTCATCTGACGACTGGTGCGTACATTAAAATTTTACACTGCTGGTGCCACTGGGCAGATACACAGGTACAGCCAATCACAGAGCTGACATGCAGAACAAGACAAACATGTACACACAATCACACCCAAGGGCAGTTTCGAGGCATGTTTTTGGTCTGTGGACCTTGTGCAGCCCCAGCAAGAAAATATATATGCACTTGCTGTCTTGTTATAGTTGTGGACGTTTTAATATTTAGTTTCAAAGAAGGCACAAAATTGTCCTTGGACCAAAACCCCTCCTTCTGTTTCTACTTTTCTTTGACTAAGCATGCTTTATATTTCTTTGTAAGGAAGCATATCTTGGTACTGATGTTTTTCAATCCCCTCAACACTTGTTCAGGTATAAAGGAAGTGGTCTATCTCTCAGACAAATTCCATGGAAGAAAAAAGACTTCAACATCGAGACTGATGCTGAAACATGCAGGAGTAAAGTACAGGTAACTCAATGAACACACACATACACACATACAGTCTTGCCACTTCATTAGGTACATCTCTTTAATTGCATGTTTATGCAAATAACCAATTGGTCAATCACATTGCAGCAACTCAATGCATTTAGTCATGTAGACATGGTCAACCTGAAAATCAGAATGGAGAAAGGGGATTTGAGTAACTTTGAACGTGACATGGTTGTTGGTGCTAGATGGGCTGGTCTGTCAGAAACTGCTGATCCACTGGAACTTTTACACACAACCTTCTTGAGGGTTTACAGAGATTGGTCTGAAAAAGTGAAAATATCGAGTGAGTAGAAGTTCTCTGGGCTAAAAGTCCTTGTTGATGCCAGAGGTCAGAGGAGAATGGACAGAGTGTTTCAAGTAATAGAAAAGCAACAGTTACTCAAATAACAACATTATACAATCAAGTCTTCAGAAGACCTTTTCTTAATACACATTTAAAATCTTAAAGCTGATGGGCTACAGCAGCAGAAAGCCACACCAGGTAACACTCCTGTCAGCTAAGAACAAGAAACTGAGGCTGCAGTTCACACAGGCTCATTAAATGTGGACAACAGAAGATTGTAAAAGTGTCTCCTGGTCTGATGAGTCTGGGTTGCTGCTCCACATTCAGATGTAGGCTCAGAGTTTAGTGTGAACATCATAAAAGCATGGATCCATCCTGCCTTGGATCAGTGGTTAAGGCTGCTGCTGGTGGTGTGATGGTGCACTTTGTGCTCTTTGGACCCCTTAGTCTCACCTGAGCATGGTTTAACCCCACAGCCTACCTGAGGATTGTTGCTGACCAAGTCTATGCCTTTATGACCACAGTGGACCATCTTCTGATGGATAAGCTCAGATCATCTCAATATGACAATGAGATCACTGCACTCCGGTGGCCTCCGCAGTCACTAGATCTCCATCTAATAGAGAACCTTTGGGATGTGGTGGAACAGGAGATTCTCATCATGGATGTTCAGCCGACAAATCTGATATTGACCAACATCTCTGAGGGAGATGTTGGTCAATGTATGACACCATGAATTAAGGAGCTCTGAAAGCAAATGTCAGGTGTACCTAATAAAGTGTCTGTTGAGTGTAAGATACTTGTATAATTACAGGTCAACTCCTGTCATTTTACACTGCTCATTTTTTATTTCAGTGTTATTTTAATATCATTTAGAATGGCTCTGAAATGTTATAGAGGTAAGAAACGAGGAAACTGAACATGTGATTATATGGAATTGAAATATAAGACAAAACCACTGTACCTCTGCAAGAGTACAATTATATCTTTTTCATATGCAATAGTCCTTTAATATTACGGCACCAAAACATCACTTAACTACAGTGATGGAATAAAATATGTAAAATAAAATAATAATAATAACGATGATGATGATGACAATAATAATAATAATAATAGTAATAATAATAATAGTAATAATAATAATAATAATAATAATAATAATAATAATAATAAAATAATTAAACAATACAATAATGTAATATGTAAAATATACCTTTAATCATATCTATGTAACTGAACAGCTTTTATGTGAACTTTTTACTAACATCATTTTCTATGAAAACTGCTGTACTGAACTTCATTTCACTCAAGTAGCATTTGCAGCCTGGACCCCATGTGGCCCTTCCCCTCACAAAATGGCAGTCATTTCCGAAACTCCACAAACTGCAAACATAAAAAAAACATGACAGGAGGCACCAAATGGGATTAGTCATGATATACCAAAACAATGCCATGTGCAGACTGGATATGTATAATTTTCTATATGATATAGAATGTTGAAAAATCTTTTTGTTTAAATTAAAGAATGTGTTGTGCATAAAGCTTTCTGTCTATATCTCTTTTAAAGCATAGGATATTAAATTAGATTTTGGTTAATACAAGATTTAGAAAATGGTAAAATGAGAAAATATTTCTACTTCAAAAAATAGTGAATGTTCGTTGTTTTGTTGCTTTTAAAGAGAAGCTTAAATTGACTTCAATTTGATGTCAAGTGACTTTAATGACACAGTATTATCTCTGTTTAAAGGGACAGTTCAGGATTTTTAGAGGTGGGGTTGCTTGAGACCTATGGTATAGTAAAACATAGATAAATCCAACATAAATCTACACCAAATGAAGCTAACAAACTTTTGACATGATACAGGAATCTGGACTTTATCCAAGCAAAAGGAGCCATTAGCACAGTAATGCCTTCCCTGCTAGTTCTCCCAGTATACTTCATAAAGGGCTCATAAGTGTTTGTGTGTGTGTTAATGTCCTATGTATTTTTCAGGCAGTATCCCAGACCCAACTCCGAGGATCCTGAGAGTACAGTCATCATTGATTTTAATTCCTTCTATGGTCCTGATGAACCTGCTCAGGGGAACGTCACAGAGGGAGAGGAGGAAGAGGAACAACGTGACAGAGATTGAAAGAGATAATTTCTGAGTCTTCTTCCTCCTGACATGGAGCAAGTCTCAAAAAGAAACACAGATATAATCAATCTGGTGCCTCACTTTTCTGCTTGTCTGTTTCTGTTTATATCCTTTTGTCCTTTAAAAGTTTCTTTGCATGAGAAAGTTTCCAACTTCATGGCAGCAGTCAGCTGGTCAGTGTGAGTCTGGCTCTGATCAAGATTTCCTGCCTGCTTTAAAGGTGCTTTGTTGGTCACCACTGTAACTTTTGCTAAATGTTGCTAAGTTCTGTACTCATGATGGATTCATGTCGGGTCCAGATTTAAATCATTTGACGAATAAATTATCTTTTACGTGCTCTTGATCACTCAAGTTTGTTTGTTTTTTTTCTTTTGTGGGGGCTTTATGTTTAGATAGGACAGTGATTAGAAATGGAAACTTGGGAGACAGAGTGGGGAGGTCAGTGGAAAAGGGGCCAGATTTGTATCCTGTGGTCGGCTGGAAGGACACCCACATGACCTGATGTGGGCAAAGTAACCACTTGGTGACTGGCATTATGCATTTCTGGTATTTAAAAATGGGGAAATAACAAAGAGCTACTAAAGTTTGAGAAAAAAAGTTAAAACTATTACAAAGGGTTGCATCAGATTAGCTTTTCAGATATTTTGGGGACTGGCAGGTAAGTATCTCATCTCTTGTTGGCCCTTGTGTGGTCCTAACTGGAAGCTACCTTCAAGAAAATGAGAGAGGTAGAGATTGGACCCATTTGATTGGTCAACAGACTGAACAGACATTGTCACTTTCTGTTAGGGTCAATAAGGAGGTCTGACAACAACACTGCTGCAACTTCTACCAGGAAAATGTGACAGAAATATCACTAATTACAAAGTTATCACTGAGGGTCCATAAATACAAAAGATGGTAAAAAAAGAAAAAAAAAAACAAAAAAACACTGCATTTCACAGCTAAATTAAAACTTTCTGAAAGGGAAATATTTCACCTGGAGCCCCTTAAAGACTGAAAACAGAATGAGCCTCCAAACCCAGTCATCCTATAACGATCCTGTTCGGGTCAAGAGTAATCAAAAAATAATGAAAGTCTTACAGGATTGGGAGGGTTAATAAGATCCCATCGATGATGCATTTATAAACATAAAGAAGACATAAAATGAGACAATGTTTCTCTGTGACAAGGAAGTTTTATCTCTCTGCTTCATACAACTTGAACTTTAATTGAACTTAAACATCTTATTTTTTTCACATCACATATGATTAAAATATGAGACTATAAATAAGAAGAAACTTACAGATGATGCTTCCACAAGCTGAAACATAAGCATGGCTGCAGATGGAAACACACCTCTGCTCCTAGATTTGCTTGAGGACTAAATGGTCGCTTCCACATAACAACTTCCTGTATAAACAAGCAACTTCCTGCTTTGACAAAATAACCACCAGGAGGTGCTAAAACAGTTTAAACTCTCCAACTCCCAAGGGCAGCACACTTTTTTGTTCTAAAAAAGGGTGACCAGCCATGAATCTCATGTCCGTTGTTTGCAGTCTTCCACTCTCCTCTCTTCCCGGTCTTCCCTGAAGTTTTTCCCGACACACCACATTGAGGATTTTCCCAAAGCTCTTATTTGCACATCGATGAGGAAAATCCAAAGAGCTATAGCTGAGGAAACAGAAGAGCTTCGTCTACAAAAGTTTTTTGACCGACAGGCCCACCCATTTACTAGATATCACTCTCCGATCATAAAAGTGTCAACAAAGTTCAGTAATGAACAGCTCCACCGTTCTTGTTCATCACTTCAGAGATTCCTTGAGGCTGCTTGATGCCAGTGTTTCCAGGAGGCTAGTGGGAATGTTGCTCCAAGTGGTGAAGATGGCTTCACAGAGGGCATCCACCATCTGGAACTGATGTCCATTTTTGTAAACTTCACTCACTGTCCATGCACAAGTGTCCTCATTTGATATTGATTGAGTGTATACAGTGGTTTCAAATTAATTAGACCATCGCTCAGCCTCAATAACTACAATTACAGACATAACACATATTTGGCCATTTCATTCCAGTTCATAATCATTATAGCTGTTAATGTAGATATTAACATGATCTCTCTATCCATGGTTGATACATCTATAGTAACTATCTCTAGCTCCACATGGACATGAGATCCCTCTTGAAAATGAGGTGTCACATCTCAAGAGGTCTACCATTAATACATTTATACTTAACAGAGACAAATATGGTAGGGATGCACTTGTGGTCTGGGCACCCATGAGTTCGTCACTACCATAAATTCTTATTTTCAGTAAGACTTTTATTGAGTATACTTCTATAAAATTATCACCACAACCACACAGACATGAGGACCCTCCTCTAATAAATTTGTTTGCAGCAGAAACAAATTTGACGACGACAGGTCTATGATTGGTCCATTGATCTGTCACTAGCTTTAGTTCTTACTTTAGTCCACTTGTCTCCACTTACCTCCCTCCCTTTGCCCACACACCCAACACAGCATGGTGTGGATTTGCTGTTCATCATGAGACTGGGGTCCACATTCAAGATTTCCTGCTGCTTAACAGAAGGTTTTTTCTTGCCGCCATGATGGAGGGATTCATGATTGGCTATATGGATTCATGTTGGGTGTTTGATGTATATATTTGTATATATATGTATATGTGTATTTTTATATGTATATATGTATCTATGCATATATGTGTATCCATAATATGAAGAGCTTTGTGCTCTATTGTAAAGTGTCTTGAGATAACACTTGTTATGAATTGGCGCTATACAAATAAAGATTGATTGATTGATTGATTGATTGATTGATCGCTCAGTGTAAGGTTAATGCCACACCTGCCACAAATAAACAGCACTGGTAATTACCAGAGTCATTTTTGATGTTTCTGTGATGGTTGTATGTAGAAGCTCTTTCGCTAAAATGATATTTTTAATGCTAAAATCTAATTATTACTGTTATCCATGAATTTTCAAATTTACCCCTTTACAAAAAAAGAAAAAAAAAAGAAAAAAAGTAATAAAAAGATTATTTCTTGATAATGATGTCAAATTATACTGTCACTATGAACAGAAAAAACAGCTTTAGTGGTTAAATGGTCTACTTGATTAATGTCTGACTCAGAGAAGGTAACTATCTTATTATCTTCCTGTTTGAATGTCTGTCTATCTATCTAGCTACAGTTTCCCACAAAAGTGGGTACACCCCTCACATTTCTGCATATATTTTATTATATCTTTTCATGGGACAACACTGAAGAAATGACACTTTGATACTATGTACAGTAGTGAGTGTGCAGCTTGTTTAACAGTGTAACTTTACTGTCCCCTCAAAATAACTCAACACACAGACATTAATGTCTAAACTGCTGGCAACAAAAGTGAGTTGACCCAAATTGGGCCCAAAGTGTCAATATTTTGTGTGGTCACCATTATTTTTCAGCACTGCCTTAACCCTCTTGGGCATGGAGTTCACCAGAGCTTCACAGGTTGTCACTGGAATCCTTTTCCACCCCCCATGACCACATCACAGAGCTGGTGGGTGTTAGAGACCTTGCGCTCCTCCACCTTCCTTCTGAGGACGCCCCACAGATGCTCAATAGGGTTCAGGTCTGGAGACATGCTTGGCCAGTCCATCCCCTTTACCCTCAGCTTCTTTAACAAGGCAGTGGTCATCTTGGAGGTGTGTTTTGGGGTCGTGACAGGACAGGCTCCACTCAGAACAGACCTTGCGATGGTCTGCCAAAGAAGTTGAGCTCACGTGCTCAGTATCATATCCACAGTTTGTCTTTGGGAGATAGATGTATGAGTGCTACCAGCATTGCTTCAGAGGCTGAAGGGGTGCGGGGTCAGCCTGTCAGAGCTCAGACCATACTGCCCTACAAAGGCAAAGTGCAGTATCTGCAAAAATGCCAAACGAGAAAAACAGCTTTTTGTGTTTTTTTTCACCAAGTGAAAGTGTGAAATCATATTTAACTACCAAGTGTATGACATATTAGATGAAAGGGAAGGGAATTTAATGCATATTGTATATTGACATTCATGCTAAATTTGGCAGTTTTATAGGCTATACTGCACTTTGCCTTTGTTTTAGTGCAGTACAATTACATGACCATACAATGACGTACTGTGCAGTAATTAGGCCATTTCACTTAGTTTTTTTTAAATAATAGTTGGCATATTAATTTTCAATATTGATAATATTATTTTTTGCAGCACACACCGCTACTGCCAGCACCGAATGTGTAATTCTCTCCTCCTTAATGATGATAAAAGGTAAAAACAGAACAATAGAGTTATCTATGAATGTATTTTTTGTTTTTGTTATCAGAACAGTGCTTATTTTTCAAGCATTTCATGTGTGACTTCACACTAACACACAATAAAACATAAAATCAGACCATCAGACATTACAACATCCTACATTGGGCTCTAGTACATGAAATGCAGAGCTGATCAACAAACGAACACTATAATGTTAATGTTCTACAGCAACAGGTTAACTTTTAACACAAGTCTGATCAAATTTGGTCCTAAAACCAAGGCAAACTGCAGTATCTGATATCCTTGATGGTGAAATCAAGGCAAACGGCAGTAGGTGCAGTTATTGCAGTTTGCCTTGGTTTTACAGTGCATTTTTGCAGTAACTGCAAAGTAACAAATGGCAATATTTCAGAGAAATTAAGCAGGAACCCTATGGAACTTTAAGAGATTGAAGAGCAGATACTGCACTTTTGATCAGTGCAAAAAATCAAAAAACTGCAGATACTGCACTTTGCTTTTGTAGGGCAGCATACGCAGCACACTGCATCAAAACGGTCTGCATGGCTGTCGTCCCAGAAGGAGGTCTCTTCTAAAGATGATGCTCAAGAAAGTCCACAAAAGTTTACTGAAGACAAGCAGACCAAGGACATGGGTTACTGAAAAAAAATTGTTAGACAAGCTGGACACTCACTACTGTACATTTTAATCAAAGTGTCATTCCTGCAGTGCTGTCCCATGAAAAGATATAATAAAATATTTGCAGAAATGTGAGGGGTGTACTCACTTTATCTATCTATCTATCTATCTATCTATCTATCTATCTATCTATCTATCTATCTATCTGCCCATCCATCTATATATCTATCTATCTATCTATCTATCTATCTATCTATCTACCCATCCATCTATCTATCTATCTATCTATCTATCTATCTATCTATCTATCTATCTATCTATCTACCCATCCATCTATCTATCTATCTATCTATCTATCTATCTATCTATCTATCTATCTATCTATCTATCTATCTATCTACCCATCCATCTATCTATCTATCTATCTATCTATCTATCTATCTATCTATCTGCCCATCCATCTATCTATCTATCTATCTATCTATCTATCTATCTATCTATCTATCTATCTATCTATCTACCCATCCATCTATCTATCTATCTATCTATCTATCTATCTATCTGCCCATCCATCTATATACCTATCTATCCATCTATCTATCTATCTTTATATCTATCTATCTATCTTTCTATCTATCTATCTGCCCATCCATCTATATATCTATCTATCTATCTTTCTATCTATCTATCTGCCCATCCATCTATATATCTATCTATCTATCTATCTTTCTATCTATCTATCTGCCCATCCATCTATATATCTATCTATCTATCTATCTATCTATCTATCTATCTATCTATCTATCTATCTATCTGCCCATCCATCTATATATCTATCTATCTATCTATCTATCTATCTATCTGCCCATCCATCTATATATCTATCTATCTATCTATCTTTCTATCTATCTATCTGCCCATCCATCTATATATCTATCTATCTATCTGTCTGCCTTTAGGTGTACAGGATGTGGCTGCTCTGGTGAGCCTCAGTCTCTGTCTCAGGAAATTCACCTGCAGTTAGTCTGAGGTTTATGTCAGAACATGCCGCTTTAATGTCCACTCATTTAAGGCATGCTATTGTCAGACAGTTCAGAGTTGAGCCCTGCACGGGACTGTTTTCTTCATCCCGCTCCTGCCCACTCCTGCTGAATTTCGGACCATTACCGCCCGCACCCGCAACGTGTGTGGTACACTCCCGCCCGCACCCTCAATGTTTTTTTACACTCCTGCCCACACCCGCAAAATCTGAGCATTTATGCCCACACATTAATAGAGATGACTGATTTTGTGTCTTCTCCCATCCAGCAGAACAAAACAGGTCATTTTATAGGCTATTAATAATGAGATCCATGGGGTTGTTTCTTTTGTTTAACTGGACTGCATGTCTTTTGACACACTGGTCAGGAATAGGCCTCCTATTTTCATTGTTTTCATTTAGTTTTTAATGAAATAAAGGGTGTTTCATGTTCTTTTCTCCTCCTCTGTGTTTTATTTTTCAACCTTTATATAATCCAAACAACATGACAACCAGCAGTTTTAAGGTTATTAGCCAGATGTCGCAGATACTCTGTTTGAAAAAACAAAAAGGAATAAAAACATTTAAACTTAGGCAGCCTATGCTCAATAACACAACACCCCTCTTTGGGAGAACGTAATTAACAAATAGCAATGATAGAAGGCTGTGAGTGGCTTAAATAACATTAATAAACAAAATAAAATAAACAAAGTTAACAAATAAATTCAACAAATGAATGATTTGGCCATAATATTGCTATTGGAGTAAGAGAATGTTGCTGACCCACTGCACTGTGCGTCTTTCTTCCAAAATGCAACCACAGACACTAAAGGCCACTCTGCATGCACCATTGATAACAGGCGCAAAAGTGGTGCGGACGGCCCCCTTTTAATGAGGATTTTGCATATGCTACCAGCTGTCACCATGGAGAGACTGGGAGAGCAGAGTGGCTGTAAATGAAAAACTAAGTTTGAAGCCACTGAGTTGAAGACAAATGAACACACTTGAGGAAATCTTTTTTTTGTTGTCTGTCATTTTGATGGACAAGGTCGTCACTTTTCCCTCATGCCATATTTGTATCCACCATTTTAATTTTCCTTTTCTGATTCCAATTAAACTTATTCTAAAAGACAGCATTCACATAGTTACACAGCTTCATCACCAATAACCTCTCATGTAAAGAGCAGTCTTACAGTTACACACACAGACTGAGCGGATAGTCTTACCTGAGTGACAAATTGAGTGATTACGGCGATGAAGGTTTTTTTATATAGGTTAAATAACCTCCTCCACTATGTAGAGCGCAAAACAGAGAGGGTTTACTTTACGTGTGTCTGCATGAGTATGATGGCAAACTGGATCAGCACTCTTTTTCCAGCCCATCATAATGACAGACAGCCTCCAAATCTTTCCGTCATTCATCAAAAAATTCAGTCAGTGATGGAAAATATTCGGTTAATGTGACCCCTGTTTCTCGCCACAATGACCTCAGCCCTCTTTGCGTAATTTGCACTAAATTTGCACTAAATTTAGATATAAAAACACCAATCGCAATCAGCTTCAGGTTTGATAAATCACATTGCAGGTGCTAAATGATTACATTTGTATCTCCTCCTCCCAGTATTTTGTGTGTTGTGATCATCTGTATGTATTCTGTATATTCATGAAGGTAAACACGCAAAATGGTCTGCGTGTGCTATTTTGCTCATTTGACAGACACAATCCTTGGTGCACCCTGTTAGTAGATCATCTTTGAGCGTGCAATCAAGTTTGTGTATGTTTTTATACACACGAACCTTAAGTAGATCAGGCCCTAAATGTACAGTATATCCACACAAAGTGGATATGTGGATATTTGGCAAAAGTGGCACTCAGATCTAGCAGGACTAAAACTGAGACTTTGCCTGCGTTAGTGTTCAGGCGGATGTCATTTGTCACCTTGATAAGAGCGGTCTCAGTGCTGTGATGGGGTCTAAAACCTGACTGGAAAACATTAAAGGAGTTGTTGTTGTAGGAGAAAGTCAGTAAGCTGTTGGAAAACAACTTTTTCGAGGACTTTGTCTTAAAACGGCAGATTTGAGATGGGCCGGTAGTTGTTCAGTACTGTGGCATCAAGACTGCTCTTCTTTAGGGGAGGCTTTATGACCGCAGTTTTCAAGGCCTTTGGGAATGTTCCAGATTGTAGTGACATGTTAACTATGTGAGCGAGTGGTGGTAACAAACTGCTCAGCACAGACTTTAGAAATCTAGTGGGTAAGACACCGAGGCAGCATGTAGATGAACTCAGACTGGTGATTATCTCTTGGACAGTTTTGTCAGTTACAGGTGCAAAATGAGTCAGCTCTAAGTGTCTAGGTGGCTGCAGGGTTTTTATTGGTGTTGTGGAATTGATGGCATTTGTAATGGTCTGAACCTAGTTGCAAAAGAATACTGCAAACTCATTACACTTACATGTGGAGATTAGTTCCAATGGCAGTTGAACTGGAGGATTTGTTACTCTGTTCACTGTTGCAAATAAGACACGCGAGTTGTTACTGCAGTTTCCAATAATTTCAGAAAAGTACCTCTCCCTT
The DNA here is from genome assembly GCA_037902135.1 of Cetoscarus ocellatus. Lineage (NCBI taxonomy): Eukaryota > Metazoa > Chordata > Actinopteri > Labriformes > Labridae > Cetoscarus > Cetoscarus ocellatus. Next base: position 18,760 of record JBAMNC010001326.1, read on the forward strand.
GTTCTACGTAAGATCTGATTGAACACGAACACTCCTCACGGGGGACTAGGCAGCCAGATACAACTTTTTTCTCACCCTTGGAGCTTCCACTCATCAACAGGTTTAACATCCTCAGCATGCAGGAGTCCCCCCCTCTGGAGGAAGCCGACTTGGCATCCACCTGAGGCTGCCAAGTCGGCTTCCTTGGCCCACTGCGGGCTGCTGAGGGAGGCCGTGAAGAGGAGAGGCCCAGTTGTGCCATCCATCTGGTGATGTCGCCTCTGCCCCCCTCTACGGTCTTCGCCTGTCTGCTCATCCAGGGAGACAGCCAAACGCCCTCACTAGCAGAGTGCTTCAACGACCCTCATCATCGGAGACTACATCCTGAGGAACGTGCGGGTGAAAGGCACTCTCACCCTGTCTTTCCCCGGTGCCACTGTCCTTGACATCACGGATAAAATCCCAGGTATTGGAAGAAAACATCCCGAAGCTGATACAGTCCTGATCCATGCTGGCCCCAACATCTCCAAACAGCAGTCGTAAATTTAAAAACAGCATTTTTTCCAGCTTTTCAACACCATCAAACAGCTCAATATCCAGCCCTCATCTCAGGCCTCACCCCCACCTGTGGAAGAGCCTCAACACCTGGCTGTCCTTGGTGTGTGGACTCCACGACCTGGGCTTCATCAAACATTTTAACACTTTCTGGGACAGGAGGCATTTGTTCAGGGCAGACGGGCTGCACCTGAACAGAGCTGGTAGCTGTCAGCTCTCTGTTAATTTAGACTACAGTAGACAACACTTCCAAGTACCCTCCACCTCTCACCATAACCCTCCTGCACCAGCTGGTCACACCATCACAAATAGATGTCCCCCTGGTCCCTGTCACTATGGACCTGATTCCACTTTTAGTAGTACCACATGTTATACTGTTATAATTTATGTATATGTATTGGCGTGAACATCATAAAGCATGGATCCATCCTGCCTTGGATCAGTGGTTCAGGCTGCTGCTGGTGGCCCCTTAGTCCCACCTGAGCATGGTTCAAACCCCACAGCCTACCTGAGGATTGTTGCTGAACATGTCCATCCCTTTATGACCACAGTGGACCATCTTCTGATGGAGACTTCAGCAGCTCCATATCTCAAACCTCAGATCATCTCAAACTGGTTTCTTCCTTGTACTCTAGTGGCCTCCACAGTCACCAGTTCTCAATCCAGTAGAGCACCTTTAGCATGTGGTGGAACAGGAGATTTTCATCATGGATGTTCAGCTGACAAATCTGCAGCAGCTGTGATACTATCATGGAGAAATGGACCAAATCCATGACCTGAATTGTTTCTGGTAAAGCAGCATGTGGCTCACAGCAGTCTGATGTTGACAGTAAAGATAATTGCTGGTTCACCGTCATCGTCTGCCAGCAGGAAGAGGAGCATAGAAGTTGTTTTAAAGGGAGTGTCAAGGAACATAGTAAGGTGGAGTAGGGTGGAGACTTAATAGTAGAGTTAAAGGTCCCATATTTTGCTCCTTTTGTGCAGTTTAACGTGGATCCTTGATGTCTTCATTAACGTTAGTTGTGCTTTGGTCCATAAAGCCTTTGAATAATGCACAGCTGCATTCTTTCCACGCACACATAACCGCTCTGTTCACAACAGCCGGATTTGGGCAGTGGCCTTCATATGCTAATGAGCTACAGCAGCGGAAGTACATCAATTCATGATGGAGCAGCGTAACTTGAGTCTGGTGCTATGGCCACGTGCCACTTACAGTCATGAACACATAAAAACCCTTAATTCATGCCAGTGTAAGTACCAGATCTGTCCCACACCGGTTACCGCACACACGGTTACAACAGCAAAGCTCTTTTCCCCCAAACATCACATTCTAACGCACAACATGCTAACCGCAGAGGGATAACCACAACTTAGCCTACCTTCTGGGCTAACGTTAGCACCAACAGAGGGACCTGGGGTCAGGTAAAGGACTGATTATACTCAGCCAACTGTTAACCTTTTCTTCCTGAACACACTTGAACCACAAATTGAAGCCATTTAACAGATAACAGCGAACCGGTGTCCCAAAACATTACCTCGGCCTAGTCACCGTGGTGGGACTGATTATATTCAGCCAACTGTTAAACTTCTCTAGACTAATGTAAGAATGCTTATACACCGAAGTTTATCCTTCAGACATTCAACAAGTAATGTGAACATTGACGAACATGTTGTGCAGTTACATCTAGTTCACTTCACCCTGCTGTTAGCATTAGCTTGTAGCAATGAGCAAAATAAATACTACACAGCGGGGGCGTTACCAGAAGGGGGTAGGGGTTGGCAGTGCCCACCTACGGACACGCTCTGCCCACCCCTGGAAATTGGATGTAGTGTTGACGGCAGTCTGGGCACCGCATGTGATATCCCATTCCCAGCAGTGTCCGCTCAGTCCCCATGCAGCAGTCCCTCCCAGCAGGAAGATGTTAGCCCCTCGGCTTCCAGCGTGCAAATGAATCGCCCATGTGCCAAAGCACTGCTCGCAGACACCGTCAGTAGTTCAGACAGTGCTTAACGTTTGTCCTGCTGTTCATTTATTGCTCACCTGCCTCGCCTTCGGAGTTTCAGTCATGTTAGCAATCTCTATTTGCCCTAGCTCTACCACCTTCTCCTACCTTTGCCTCTCCTACCGGACTATTCATCATTCATCTCAGTGTACTCTGTACTTTTTGTCTGTCATCTTTGTGTCCTCTGTTGTGTGTTGTGCTACGTGTTAGCAAGACAGCTAGGTAGCAGCTACCTGCTGTTGGCTAGCCCATTGGGGTAACGATAAAACCAGTCACATAAGGCCCTAGACGGCCGTTTGGGAAAACGTTAACGTGCTTTAATGCAGCCTGGTACCAAACTCGACCATGGCTGGAATACTCCTTGATGCGTGATGCCAGTTTTTGTTTTGCTTGTCGCAAATTTGGCTTCAATACAGATCCTGAGGACATATTTACCATGCGTGGATACACCAATTGGAAAAAAAGCACTTGAAAAAGACGGAGGCTTTTTTAAACATGCATCAGGCACCCCACACTCCAGAGCTATGATGGCATGGCAGGAGCATAAGCACCGGTCAGAGACTGGTGACACTATTGCGCATCTACTGGGTCAAACCCAAGTTGAAAAGAACAGGTATTATGTCAAAAGCATGGGCGAAGTCATTCAGTTTCTCACAGTTAATGAACTTGCTCTGCGTGGGCACTATCATGAGGGTGGGGATGAGGAGGGACTGGTGAATAAGCTCTTTGACTATACACTGAAAAAAGATCCCAAACTTGCTGACATCACAAAATGCATCCCTGAAAACGCCAAATATACATCAAATGTCATTCAAAATGAAAAAATTGCAACATTGGCAAAAATGGTGTTGGATGATATCAGGACCAGATATGAAAACTCTGACTCTCCGGGGTTTTGTATCAAAAGTGACAGCACCAGGGACTGCTGCAACATTGAAAATGTGTCTGTTGTGGTGAGATTTGTCCGTGACTCTATCCCAGAAGAACACCTGATCGGCTTGGTGGAACTGGGTCAGCTTGATGCTGAATATGTGAGCACCCAAATGCTCTCTCATCTTTCTGACCTGTCATATAATGCTGATAACATAGTGTCTCAATGCTATGATGGTGCTGCAGTCATGTCTGGAGTGAGGGGTGGGGTGCAGGCCCTCCTTCAACAAAAGCTTAGCAGGGACATTCCTTATGTTCACTGCTTCAACCACCAGCTGCATTTGGCAGTTATTCATGCAATGCAAGCTGAGCCTTCAGCTAAGAGGTTTTTTGATAGGTCCAGCTCACTGAAAGCATTTTGTCATAGACACTATGTTACACACACAAACAATGCACTATGCAGAGGTCACTAAGTCCATTGTGAACAACGAGGACATCATCAGGAGACTCCTGTCTGAAGTAGCAGAGGATGACACTGCACCCTTGGACGTTTGTACGGAGGCAAGTGGTCTCCTGGCCCAGCTCGAGAGGCAGAGCTTCTTTGCAACTGCAAAATTCCTCCTTCGTGTGCTTGGTGCACTGACATCAGCAAACTCAATCCTACAGTCACAAACTGTTGATCTGTGCACTGCATGTGAGGTTGTGACAGCTGTACTGGGCACACTGAAAGAGATGAGAAGTGATTCCTTCTGGGAGGAGCATTTCTCTTAGTGTGGAAGTACCAATCCACCTAAAAGGAGACGGATAGTTAGCTCACAGCTTGATGGTGCCATAGTCTCATCCACATTAGGACATGGGGGAGCTGATGTTCAAACTAGTCACCCTAACCTGACCTTTAAAAGGGCAATGTTCAACATTCTGGACAGAGCAATTGTTGAGATGGAGACAAGATTCTCTAAATAGAATGTTCACTTAATGAAAGCCACATCCTCTCTCCGGCCTAAGACAGCAGCTTTCCTTGACCCCCACCTCCTGAAGCCACTTCAGGTGCTTGCATCACAGAGCAAAGTAGCATGAGCCTGCAAAATCAAATTGTGGTTGCAAGGCCAAAGTTAATGGATAAACTGCCAACTGATGTGAACCTCTCTGAAGCTTGCAAATGCATTCAGCAGTACAAAGATGCATTTCCCATCTTGCACAGATTGTATGTCACTGCACTTATCATTGGTGTGTCTTCAGCTGCATGTGAAAGCTCTTTTTCAACACTAACCCGCATTCTCACTCCTCTCCGCAGAACAATGCTGCATTCACGGAGAAGAGATTTAGTCATTTTGGCCCATGAGAAAGAAATTACAAGGAATCTTGACATGAATAGATTTGTGACAGAATTTGCCAAGAGTAGCCGCAGACTTGTCCTGTAGATGGTATCTGGGATAATATGAATATACCTTTAACCTAACCTGTTGCTTTATTACCTGCACATCTCATTGTGTTCTAAGTTAACCTTTGATTGTGTCGTTACCTCCTCTTTCACCTTAAGAAAAACAAACAAACAAAAAAAATCATTATCACCTGCATGTTCATAATGTTCAGTTATGGATGTGTTCTAAGTTAACCTTTGTGTCGTTACCTCCTCTTTCACCTTAAAAAAAAGAAAAACAACAAAAAAAAAAAACATTAACACCTGCATGTTCATAATGTTCTATGTATTTAATTGACAGAGGAGAAAACATAACATGTTTTAAGGTGCAGTAGTCCTACGCTGGATTTTGAGCTACTTGAGCATTGTAGCACTTTTTTTTGCCCCCCCAGGTAAGACTTATGCCCACCCACACATGGCATCCTGGTAACACCACTGCTACACAGCATTAAAATACTCACATTTCCACCATCAGGTTTGGTGGCAGACAGTTGGTGCTGAGCCTGGATTCAGGAAAAGTCTAGTTCCCAGTCCTGTGTTGAACTGACTGAAGTTGAAGAAGCAGTCGGACGTGAAGTGACTGACACACAAATACAGGTTTTAGCCGACTGTAGCTGCTCATTCCCTTCAAAAATAAAATTAATCCACTGGGCCCTTTGGTCCTCTGAGGCTGGTAGCCTATATGTGAAGATATATGTGGCTGTTTACAGCCAACAAACAAGCAGTGACAGCTTCTGAGCTTAGACATGCTGAACACAGATCTCTCACTAAGAATATAAACAACATGGCTGCTCTTCACAGAGGAATCTCTCCAGCAGGGGGGAGGGGGATACTCAGGTAGACCAGTCAGGCCAGGTATGCAAATAAAAATATACTGTTACATATCAGTATATCCACAGACTGAACAGCTCACTCAATACCATGAGTTTACATTCATGCAGCCTGCTAAATACAGGTTTTGTTGTTTACTATCACATGTTGTGGGCTGGGAGGAAGGCCATACCCAAAAATGTGTTCAAAAGCCTTAAAAAAGTGTTTTTTGCAGAATATGTTCCCTTTAATGTCCCTGCAGAGAAAGTTAAGCAAAACAAAGTGTTTGCTATGATCCAGTCCAACCTAAATGTATTTTCAGAGCAACCAAGAGTTCACAAATGATGTGCACAATAAAATAAAACACATGTATAAGAATAAAGGACAAACAGGACATAAAAAAGGAAGTAAAAGGACTAGAAGAGTTTGCAGATATCAGATTAGCTGACCTAATGCAATTTGATCTGCTTGACATGTTTACATGAGATAACATGATATGATTTTGTTATTATCAATTAACACTTATTTAACAAGGCAAAGTAACTCACTGAGGTTAAAAAATCTCTTTTTCAAGAGTTTCCCGGCCCACAGAGGCAGCATGGTGCTTTACCTGTCTGTACCTGTAACATTTTTCTGGAGTGACTGTTTTGAGTGGAGGGAAATCTGTCAGGGTGTAACCACCACAGACACAAGTCATTATCAGAAATGATTTCCCACACATTCTGTCCAGCCTAATGCTGACGGAAAGCACAACCTTAACCTGGATGGTATTAAAAGGAACAACTCTTTGTTCTTGTTGTAACCAGAGCAAATCACCTGGAGGAAGATGGACAGGACCCAGCAAAGGTATGGTGATCAACACTGAACTTTTAAATTCAATTTTATTTTAATTTAATTTAATTTTATTATCAATTTTATTCGATATGAGGAGTGACCGCACCAACTCAGCAGTCAGTGTTTAACAAATTTATAAGACACTTGTCAAAACTTAAATATTTTAGGAATCTTCCTAAAACTTGTCTAAAACTGAAGATGTTTTTGTTGTGAAAAACATTTTGGAAAGGAATGAGGACCTGAACTCAACGTTGTGTACCCAATTCTGAGCCACTCACTGAGCTTCAACTATTAAAACTAACTTTTCTGTTCAGGGATGCAAGTAAAAAATCATAATCTGATGCCTTTATATATATAAATATATATATATATATATATATATATATGATTTTGTGAAACAGTGAATTTTATTCACTGTTTCAAAATATTCACAGATAGTCAATCAGAGATCAGTAAAGCAATCCTGATTTGCTAAAAGCTACTTTTTCAGAATTATGTACACATAATTTACTCTTTCATTATTTGTGAATGCATCAATAAAATCTTATTAACACTTTTACAGGAACAGAGCTGATAATCTGAAACTTTTGTTTTAAGGCTTTGTGTTTTAATATGTACTTTGCTAATTAGTGTCTTGGAAAAGAGGTGCAGTAAGATTTTGGTCCTGATCATTCAAGATTTGACTTTTATTTTTTTTAATTTAATTTCTTTGTCCAATGAATAAATTGAATGAATATTTCAAACAATGTTAATGCTTTTCACACATACCTCATACAACACAACTTTAAAAATCCTGAATTATCCGTAAAAACATTTTTAGACATCGACTTTGGAATTGAAAATAAGTTTCAATTTTGAAGATAAATTTGAAATATCACACGTGTTTTTTCCATTTTTAACAGTTTCTTGTATATATACATACAGTATATATATAAATGGGTCAGTCCAGTCCAGCAGCTAATAACACAGGTAGTTCATGCTTCTTACTGCACTGACATGAAAAAGCGTCTTTCTGAATATCCCTGCTTTTAAGTCACCCAGCATTATTATATTTAGGATCATTCTTCTTCTTTGTGGTGTTTAACAGCAGTTGGCCACCTTTACCATGGGGCATTACTGCCACCCACTGAACCGGGGGGGTGGGTCAGGCTATAATATCCCTACATACTCATTTCCTTGTCCTAAGTAAATAAATGGAAAATAAATAATTAAATTAAGTTAATTATTTCATTAAAATAATAAATAAATAAAATAATATTAATTAAACATACCCCCCATCCCTTCCCCCCTATCCTGTCGTAGACCCCTATGCTCTTCAGAACTCCACCACCTTCTTCAACTTAGCCCCGCTGCCCTCACTAAGTATATCCTTCAGCTCAAATCCCTGGACCCCCTCATCTTGTCCCCATCACTGTCCTTTGTTCTTCGTATGCCCTACACCCCAACAATACATGTTTCACTGACTCCTCCTCCTCCCCACACCAGCTTCAGTGTTTTATTCAGTGCATAATGTCCCATCCTCAAGCTTATCCATACTATTTCATCCCACCTGCTGCCTCTCCTGACCCCCCACCCTTTAACACTACACTGCACTTGGTGGAAGTGCTGACCCTTCTCTTCTCCATCCCATCTAGCCTGTCACATCTGATTAGCCTTTTTCCAGAGTATCCCTGTTGCCTCTGCCTTGCTCACCCTAATATGCATATCTGCCCTCTCCTTCCTTATAGCCCTTTTAGCTAACGCTTCCACCTCTTCATTCCTCCCAAAGCATGCTCCACCCATTCTGAGCACCATCAGCACAGCTACCATTTCCACAGTATACACACCCAGTCTGTTCATAGTCTTCCTGATAAGTGACACACCCTTCTCTGGAACAGCTCCTTCAAACCCTGTCGCCCCGGGGACACCCTGTGCCATTCAATCCATCTGTGAATATCAGAGTAATATCCTTATAAAAAGCCTGAGTAAGACCCTTAAAGGCCCCAACCAAACCCACCCCTCTTCCAGTCTTTCTCTCCTCCAACAGCCGCCAATCTACAACAGGCTATAGGATCATTTCCAGTGCACCCAATCTAAAAACAGCATTTCTGACCTGTGTGCCTGCACCTGTGGGTTGCCCCGGTGGAGAGGACACCATTACAGTCCAGTCCGTGATGCTGCATTCATACTCTGTGTGGAAATGGGACACATGGTTTCTTTAAGTATGGCTCTTAAACTTAACAGTCTGGTGTATTTACAGTCATATATTAATGACTGTCAAAAGTTGTCTAAAATAGCTTGTAGAAGGTAACTTTGTCCACAGCACCACTTTATTCACAGGTACAGGTTTAATCCACTGTAGAGGAAGTGTTGAGTCATACATATTAATGTACCCATGTTTTCTGAAGGCAAAATACCTGTGGAGGGCTTTGCTAAGCTGTCACTCACAGTCCTGCACCCTTCTCAAGAGAAACAGCCCCCCACCCATGCCAGAACAAGAGAAGTTTGAAACTGAAAAAAATACGATCTGAGAAAGAAAAAATATTATTAAAAATTAAAAAAGGTAAACAGTCACAAGATTTGACCAGTCATGTGCAGCCATATCAGGGTCAGTCAACAAAGCAGCTGCAGGGTTGTGCCGGTCGAGTCATCATGTGGGTTTGAACCAATAAGATGCTGACAGGGGGTGAGGGGGAGTGTCCAAAGGGAGGTCGGTATCAGTGGCACCATTTTGGTCGAAGGCCTGAGAGACAGCTTCATGGCTTCTCTTCTCAGTTTCAACATCTAATGTAACTTTGAGAACTCCAGTGCACACGGTCACTTCTCAAACAGTAACAGGTCCAAACTTTGTCCTGGTTTTAATCTTCACTGTTTCTTGAAGACACATCACAGGAAGAAAGCTGTGGTGTTTACGTGGTAGCATGTAAATGTCAATGAGAATACAAAAATCAAAGAACAGTCAGCTTGGTCTGTCTTGGTTCTGTCATTCACATCCTTTCTGACGGACAGGGCAATAGTCATTATTGTTAAATATTATAAAAAGAAAAAACTTTGTTCTGTTTATTCAACTCTTAGTACAGGTGAATGAACTGATCAGGGCGTGACTGCAAACAAACACAATGGAAAAGCTTTCCACATGATTGTTTTTATTATCACCACACTGAACATCCCTGTGTTGTGTTGATCTGTAGGAATAAGAGGAAGAGGAGTCCCGGGACAGGGGGCAATAAGGACGATAAGTTCTTCATGGCCACAGCCTGCTTGGCTGCGAAAGAAAGTGAAGACCCTAGTACAAAGGTTAGTATGTGTGTGTGTGTGTGTGTGTGTGTGTGTGTGTGTCAGGGTTCCCACTCTTTTCTAGAATTTATTTTCCAGGACTTTTCCAGGATGTTTTCAGTTTACTTTATACATCTGTCACCTGCACTCTCAAGCTTAACAACATTTTGTTGCTGTTTTTTGTTTAATCAACCTGCCAAGAGTTTGACTTAGTTTGACAGTTGAAAATATTGACTGATGGTCTTAAACAAGTGGTTTGGTTATTCAGTTGGTTTGGTCAGTGCTTTTCCTGTTATAAACAATGTTATATCCAATAGTTACTTATATATTTGACTTTATGATCAATGTTGTAATGATTCACTTTTATACAATTCACTTTTATATTTACTGTCATTTGCTTATTTTTATATATCTTCAAGATTACACTTAACTTATTCTTACCTGTGTTTTTACAATGAATACTGGATTAAGGGGTTCATCTTATATGCTTTAAGGATTTCATAAGTTATGTTTCCTTCTATGTGCCTTATATATTCCTGTAGATGTTTGCCTCATACAGTCCTCACGCACACACAGAGTGTGTTAGTCAGAAGTGTCACAATATATGCTTCATCTAGTTGGAATTGTCATAATATATGCTTTTTCAAATTAGAAGTATCACACAATATACACCATATAAGTTCACAAGAGTGTTATAGCCTTATAATCTCACAAAGTAGAGGTTAGACTTTTCACACAGTGTATTTTCATGTAATGGTTTCTGACTTATTGAAAGGTACCTGGTTTAGTATGCATAAAAGGTTCCTAAAACATAGTTTTTCCCTTTCATTGGGCCAAAATACAGATCTAATGATGTCTATTCAAAGATTAGGCGAATCTAACATGTCTGAGAAAGAGGCTTAAAAGAGGAAAGCCCATATTTGGAAAGCTCACAGAGAAGCCATTTTAAAGCAACAGACAGAACCAGCAGACGCCATTTTGAGAAACAGGGAGGGGAAATTCACACAATTAGGTCCAAGTAACATAAAGTAAATATTAATAAGAGTGCCACTCTTCAACTCCAAACACAAGTTTGCTAAAGATTCTTTTGAGCTTTAATAAAATGGTGATTCTTGGACTTCTTCTGCATTTTGTTCTTTTTTTGGGGACCTGGAGCTTAAATTGGAATACACCTTTTTTCCTTTTCTTGGAACAAACCAGCATATTGGAATTTAACATTTCAGACATCCTGTAAGTTTAGTTTTTGCTTCCAATTTGAGGGAATATTTTTCTATCAGTTCATACAATATCTCTTGAAAGAATGTATCTGAGACACTACAAGACTTCTGAGGAGAGCATATTTTACCAGGTATCACTGTGTAACCACAACAACCACAGAATAACCAGCATGTCCGTGGAGGTTTTCTGCATCTCTCCCAGTTTCCCAGCAGTGATCCCCGGTCAGGAGAAGAGCAAAAACATTGTTTCCCGGGAGAAAAGCTTTGAGTAACATTATTAGCTCCTCTTTTAAAGAAAAAATTGAGTCTTGATGAAACTGCAAATATTTCCCCATCCAGGGAGATCGCTTCAGAAGCCTCTATTGTTTTCAAACATGCAGTCACTTTCTGCTGTCGTCACGTCTGCAGCTCCCACCTCTCTTCTCTGATTGGGCCATTAAGCATTTAGCCGTTGAAAATATAGTGCGCATTGGATGTTTGCAAGATCAACCTGCAGGATTTCAGACAATGAACCATGCAGGTCCATCTGCTCTGCAAGGTTAGGGCCTCTTCCCATATTTGGCCATCTCATTCCAGTTCATAATCATTATAGCTGTTAATGTAGATTTTAGCATGATCTTTCTATCCATGGTTGACACATCTATAGTAACTATCTCTAGCTCCACATGGACATGAGATCCCTCTTGAAAATGAGGTGTCACATCTCAAGAGGTCTACCATTAATACATTTATACTTAACGGAGACAAATATGGTAGGGATGCACTTGTGGTCTGGGCACCCATGAGTTCGTCACTACCATAAATTCTTATTTTCAGTAAGACTTTTATTGATTATACTTCTATAAAATTTTCACCACAACCACACAGACATGAGGATCCTCCTCTAATAAATTTGTTTGCAGCAGAAACAAATTTGACGACGACAGGTCTATGATTGGTCCTTTGATCTGTCTCTAGCTTTAGTTCTTACTTTAGTCCACTTGTCTCCACTTACCTCCCTCCCTTTGCCCACACACCCAACACAGCATGGTGTGGATTTGCTGTTCATCATGAGACTGGGGTCCACATTCAAGATTTCCTGCTGCTTAACAGAAGGTTTTTTCTTGCCTCCATGATGGAGGGATTCATGATTGGCTATATGGATTCATGTTGGGTGTTTGATGTATATATTTGTATATATATGTATATGTGTATTTTTATATGTATATATGTATCTATGCATATATGTGTATCCATAATATGAAGAGCTTTGTGCTCTATTGTAAAGTGTCTTGAGATAACACTTGTTATGAATTGGCGCTATACAAATAAAGATTGATTGATTGATTGATTGATTGATTCCCTGTGGTCTGGGTGCATCTCACTCAGGTGTTGACAACTACATTCATTAGCAAGTAGCTAAAAACTGCATGAACAGTAGCTAATCTCTTCTTTATGTGCACACACATTATACAGTATTTGAATCATGACATTTTATTTTCTGTAACATTGTGAGACACTAAGTGAAACGTGGCTCAGTGAGACTACCTGTTAACCGCTGCTATCTCAAAGTTGTCCCTGTCATGGTCACTGCAGCTTTACTCAAATCACTGAGATGTTTCAGTCCTTTGCTACTCCTCTGCCTGTGACTCAACAGAGGAGACAGAGAGGAGGTAAAATCCTCACTCTCAGTAACAATACAGCAACATCCTTCAACTTCAAGTTGCTGGTTTTGGGTGCCTCTTTGGGGAAAAGTAAATCCTTACTGGGGTCTGGAAAGTTTATAAATTTAGAGACAAAGTCATATGGAAACACTGGGTAGCAGGACTGCTCAGGGGGAACATGCAAATTTGATTGGCTGGTAGCGTCACGTGGGGCGCTGTGCCGACTGGGAAAACAGAGAAACAGAGAAACTCTGCAGCTCTATTTGACCGCTGAGAACAGACATGTAGACTAAGCACACATTTTTTTTTTAACATTTTCACTAACAAGGTAGAGAGAAGCAAAAGAAGGATAAATCATTTTCCCCAATTCAAGCTTTTCCAGGACATTTTACTCTTTTTTCTCGTTTTCCATGTTTTCCATTACTAGAAAATTGGTCAGTCATTTTCCAGGTTTTCCAGGACGTATATGAACCTTGGTGTGTGTGTGTGCAGCTGACAGATCTTCACCAGCTTTGTGATGCTGTCATGGAGATATGGACCAACATCTCTGAGGGGTGTTTCAGCAGCTTATTGATTCTATGACACCAATAATTCAGGCAATAAATCCAATCCAGTAACCTGACACACCTGATAGACCATTTAGTGTTCTGTGATGAAGACACCTCACCAGTCCATCAGGGCAACAGCTCATAGACAGTGTTTGGAAATGGGCAGAACCTGTCAGGAACATGTTTTCCAGGAGATTTGACAATCTTCACATTAGTCACATTCATGACAGGTCAATCAGGTAATGTAGCAGGTGGGCACTTCTGCTGCAACGTACAAAACAAAAGCCTCATTAAACAAACTCTCATCAAAACATGTCAGAAGTGGAGCCAACATATCCTTTCATTGAGACATGCTTTCATTACTATTTGTTTTCATTTACATGTGGTCCAGATCTCATAAAACTGCTGCTGAAGTTGTTAGCATCTATGCTAATCTCTGTACGAACAGTCACCTCCTGCTGTCGTCTTCCTTGTGGCTCCACCTCTTCCTGCTCTAAATGACATTAATTCAGACGTGCTGCTACAGGTCCAGCACATTTGCTGAAGACTGGAGGTTGGTAGAACAGATCATCCTGATTACAGACATTGAATCAGGAGGATCCAGCTGCACTGCAAGGTTAGCAAATCAGTCCTTGTAAGGTGTACCTAATAAAGTGGCCAGTGAGTTTATATCACAGTTTAACTATCACTGTGGAAATGGGTCTAAATGAATGAGAGTAACCTTTGGTGAACATGAAAGTGCCTGAAGTCTGGTCAAGTGACAGAGTTTAAAGAACTGAGATCAAACCCATGACCTTCACATTTGAAGGTCACTGACTCTCCATTGACCCTCACTGATGTTGTTTTTCTGTCTCCTCTTTCCAGGTGGGGGCCTGTATCGTGAGCCAGGAGAATAAAATCGTTGGCATTGGATTCAATGGGATGCCAAATGGGACTGAGGGGCTGCCGTGGGACCGAGATAAAACAAACGACCTTGACAATAAATACTTGTACGGTGAGTTTGCTCCGTTTAACAGTTTGAAGTGTTTTAGTTTGAAGAATTTACTGTACAGAGAATTTTGTGTTCATATTCAGCAATTATTTATTGTTTTGGCAAACTTAACTGGTGGTATAATATTAGTGAGCAAAGACCTGCCATCAGTCCACAACACTGAGCTCTGGACCAGCTGGATGCTCTCTTGTGATTTTCAATAGTCTATAGGAATCTGCTTGTATCTGCTGTTCTCATAGTTATAGTCGTTGTTTAAACCAACCAGAGTATCAAAAAGCCTCTCAAATAAGAGGATTTAATCAAGATTATCAGATATGTCTAAAAATAAAAAAAGGAAATATTTACTCCACTCACCTGATATCCAAAATGAACACAGCCACAAGTTAAACTGTGACACCAGTCAGTCATGGTGGTAGGAATAGAAATGAGCGTAGACATAGCTACAACGTAATAAGCAACATTTAACACTGTATCTACACACGTGGACAGAATTGTTGGTACCTTTCCGTTAAAGAAACAAAAACCCACATGGTCACTGAAATAACTTGAAACTGACAAAAGAAATAATAAATAAAAATTTACTGAAAATAAACAAATGAAATCAGACATTGCTTTTGAATTGTGGTTCAACAGAATTGTTTTTAAAAAACAAACTAATGAAACTGGCCTGGACAAAAATGATGGTACCTTTAACTTCATATTTTGTGGCACAACCTTTTGAGACAATCACTGCAATCAGGTGATATCTGTAACTCTCAGTGAGACTTCTGCACCTGTCCACAGGTATTTTGGTCCACTCCTTATGAGCAAACTGCTCCAGCTGTCTCAGGTTTGAAGGGTGTCTTCTCCAGACTGCATGTTTCAGCTCCTTCCTCAAATGTTCAATAGGATTTAGATCAGGGGCTCATAGAAGGACACTTCAGAATAGTCCAATGTTTTGTTCTGAGCCATTCTTGGGTGTTTTTAGCTGTGTGTTTTGGGTCATTATCCTGTTGGAGGACCCATGACCTGTGACTGAGACCAAGCTTTCTGACACTGGGCAGCACATTTGGCTCCAGAATGCCTTGATAGTCTTGAGATTTCATTGTACCCTGCACAGATTCAAGACACCCTGTGTCAGATGCAGCAAAGCAGCCCCAGAACATAACTGAGCCTCCTCCATGTTTCACAGTAGGTACAGTGCTCTTTTCTTTGTATGCTTCATTTTTGTGTCTGTGAACATAGAGCTGATGAGACTTACCAAAAAGCTCCAGTTTTGTCTCATCTGTCCAAAGGACATTCTCCCAGAAGCTTTGTGGCTTGTCAATATGCATTTTGTCAAATCCAGTCTCTCTTTTTTATGATTTGATTCCAACAGTGGTGTCCTCCATAAAGTCCACTTTGGCTCAAACAGTGACAGATGGTGTGATCTGATACTGATGAACCTTGACCTTGGAGTTCAGCTCTAATCTCTTTGGAAGTTGTTCTGGGCTCTTTGGTTACCATTCGTATTATCCGTCTCTTCAATTTGTCATCAGTTTTGCTCTTGCAGCCTCGTTCAGGGAGGTTGGCTACAGTCTTGTGGACCTTAAACTTCTGAATAATATATGCAGCTGTAGTCACAGGAACATCAAGCTGCTTGGAGATGGTCTTATAGCCTTTACCTTTAACATGCTTGTCTATAATTTTCTTTCTAATCTCCTGAGACAACTCTCTCCTTAGCTTTCTGTGGTCCATGTTCAGTGTGGTACACACCATGATACCAAACAGCACAGTGACTACTTTTCAGCCTTTAAATAGGCAGACTGACTGATTACAAGCTTGAAGACACCTGTGATGCTAATTACAGGACACACCTTAGTTTAACATGTCCCTGTGGTCAAATCATTTTCAATCTTTTCTAGGGGTACCATCATTTTTGTCCAGGCCAGTTTCATTATTTTGTTTTTTAAAAAGATTCTGTTGAACCACAATTCAAAAGCAATGTCTGATTTTCATCTGTTAATTCTCAGTAAATTTTTATTTATTATGATTTTTGTGAGTTTCAAGTTATTTCAGTGACCATTGTGGGTTCTTCTTTCTTTAATGAAAGGGTTGCAACAATTCTGTCCACGTGTGTATGTGTGTTTTGATGTGGACAGAGATTTTTTAAAAGATGCACCACTGTGGACAGGGACATGACATGACAACAGGGGAGCAAACATGGGACCAGGCATACAGCAGGGCCCACAGTGTTCTGTCCGGACAAATTTAATTTCCATGTTTATGAACACTGATGTTTATAAAAACAAATTTTTCCATTTTTTGTTACTACCAAGGCACAAAACATCCCCAAACGAAAGTTTAGGATTAAAGTTGAGATGTTTGGTTGTCACTTACCTCCTTGTTGCCTCTAGAGCAGTTTGTTCAGTTGATTGATGGGTGACTCTTTGGCTGCTTTGTCGACCTCCAGTAAAGAAAAACACATCAGAAGAGCCAACATGAAAATTAAATGCTGACTCTGTCCCACAGTGTGCCACGCAGAGCTGAATGCCATCATGAACACGAACATGACTGATCTCAGCGGCTGCACCATTTACGTCACTCTGTTTCCCTGCAACGAGTGCACCAAGATCATCCTCCAGGCAGGTGGGTGTGCTAGACAACACACACACACAAACACATATACACACACACATCATTGAACCGAAAGACATTTATATACATATATACATATATATATATGTATGTATATATATATATATATATATATATATATATATATATATATATATATACACACACATACACACACACACATATGTATACATATATATATATGTATGTGTATATATATATATATATATATATATATATATATATACACACACATACACACACACACATATGTATACATATATATACTATATTGCCAAAAGTATTCGCTCACCCATCCAAATAATCAGAATCAGGTGTTCCAGTCACTTCCATGGCCACAGGTGTATAAAATCAAGCACCTCGGCATGCAGACTGCTTTTACAAACATTTGTGAAAGAATGGGTCGCTCTCAGGAGCTCAGTGAATTCCAGCGTGGAGCTGTGATAGGATGCCACCTGTGCAACAAATCCAGTCGTGAAATTTCCTCCCTCCTAAATATTCCACAGTCAACTGTCAGCTGTATTATAAGAACGTGGAAGAGCTTGGGAACGACAGCAACTCAGCCACGAAGTGGTAGGCCACGTAAACTGACGGAGCAGGGTCAGCAGATGCTGAGCCGCGTAGTGCGAAGAGGTCGCCAACTTTCTGCAGAGTCAATCGCTACAGACCTCCAAACTTCATGTGGCCTTCAGATTAGCTCAAGAACAGTGCGCAGAGAGCTTCATGGAATGGGTTTCCATGGACGAGCAGCTGCATCCAAGCCATACATCACCAAGTGCAATGCAAAGCGTCGGATGCAGTGATGTAAAACACGCCGCCACTGGACTCTAGAGCAGTGGAGACGCATTCTCTGGAGTGACGAATTGCGCTTCTCCATCTGGCAATCTGATGGACGAGTCTGGTTTGGTGGTTGCCAGGAACAATACTTGTCGGACTGCATTGTGCCAAGTGTATAGTTTGGTGGAGGGGGGATTATGGTGTGGGGTTGTTTTTCAGGAGCTTGGCTTGGCCCCTTAGTTCCAGTCAAAGGAACTCTGAATGCTTCAGCACACCAAGACATTTTGGACAATTCCATGCTCCCAACTTTGTAGGAACAGTTTGGAGCTGGCCCCTTCCTCTTCCAACATGACTATGCACCAGTGCAAAAAGCAAGGTCCATAAAGACATGGATGACAGAGTCTGGTGTGGATGAACTTGACTGGCCTGCACAGAGTCCTGACCTCAACCCGATAGAACACCTTTGGGATGAATTAGAGCAGAGACTGAGAGCCAGGTCTTCTCGTCCAACATCAGTGTGTGACCTCACAAATGTGCTTCTGGAAGAATGGTCAAAATTCCCATAAACACACTCCTAAACCTTGTGGACAGCCTTCCCAGAAGAGTTGAAGCTGTTATAGCTGCAAAGGGTGGACTGAAGTCATATTGAACCCTATGGATTAGGAATGGGATGTCACTGAAGTTCATATGTGAGTCAAGGCAGGTGAACGAATATTTTTGGCAATATAGTGTATATATACACACAGACACACAGACACACACACACATATATATCTATATATATCTATATCTATATCTATATATCTATATATATATATATATATATATATGTATGTATGTATATAACAATTACCTGAAGTTTTTGAGAGGACCCAAAAGCAAAACCAAGACGGAGTAAAGGTGCAACAATGAATGGTTTCATTCGGGGAAAGTCCAAGGGGATAGTGGGGGGAAAATCAATGAGGGTTGGGGGGATGTGGCTAAAGCTGCCTACACACCGAACACGACTTTGCGACCTCAGCGACCACTCTCCATTTAAAATCAATTTACAGCCACTGCGTTGCTTGTCACTTGGTCTCCAAAGTTGAAAAGTTTGAAGTCTTCAGGTGATGTCACGTGTGGCTGTGTGACAACAGCCAATCAGTGCTGTGTGGGTGTGTGATGGTACTCGTGACAGGCTGTTTTTATTCAGGTTCAGTGACAATCCATGTCCCTGTGGGAAACAATAGTTAGTGAGCACATTAGTACCTCCTAGATGGGACTTCAGAGAACTCACAGCTGATGATGCTGCAGGGCCATCAGCTGCAGTGTTTTTTGGTTTGTAGGTGAGTGAAAAGGACACAGTTGGAATAATGTCAGCTTATATATTCTATTATATATGATATGATTGTTGTGAAACTGGAGCGGACGTGAAGTCACTGAGCAACAGCAACAGTGACCAAAATGAGGTATTTATGGAATTATTATTCCATAATTCTTCCAATACTATTATTCCAATACTTCCAATATTATGGAAGGTATTTATAGATACATGACGCTACTTGTGTGGGCGCGTTCGGTATGAATGCAGCTTTAGAGTGGACAGGTGAGACACTGTAAGTAACAGTAAAGAAAAAAGTCAAAGTTCAGTCACAATCCATGGACGACAGATCACAAAAGCTCAGGAGACAGCCCACTATACCACTTCGTTCGGTATGAATGCAGCTTTAGAGTGGAGAGGTGAGACACTGTAAGTAACAGTGAAGAAAAAACACGAAGTTCAGTCACAATCCATGGACGACAGACCACAAAAGCTCAGGAGACAGCCCACTATACCACTAATGGATGCGGGGAACATCTTGCACTGTGACAAGTCTTCAGGAGGCTTTTGTAGGAGCAGGCGATGAGGAGATCAGGAACAGGTGTGCTGCAGCAGAGTGTCTCAGCAACAGGTAGACACGCCTCCTCACCAGGAGTGAGGGAGCAGCAGGAGCAGAGACACAGAGTGGAGGAACAGTCTCATCAAGAGTCAAAACTCCTGATCAAAATCTTAAGACCAGTTGAAAATTTGCAAGAATTTACATTTTGCACTGTTGGATCTCAAGAAGGTTCTAAGTAGAGTTTCAAAATGCAAAAAAGAAGAAATGGGAGTGAGACCAAATCATCAGGACCAACATCACACTGAGCAAGTTTCCTGAGACCAATTAGACACTAATGTGCCTTCACACGAGCTGTCTCACTGTTCCTCTCAAAGATCAGCTTTGAGACCATAACTGAGCCAAGATGTCTGCAGCCATCCACACATTCAGTCTTGTTCATCTCTGTGTTCATGCTCTACATTCCCTTGATTCAGAGGCACAAGCTCATAAACCATTATGTTCTTCACCCCCCATCTCTGACG
Organism: Cetoscarus ocellatus; assembly: GCA_037902135.1. Lineage (NCBI taxonomy): Eukaryota > Metazoa > Chordata > Actinopteri > Labriformes > Labridae > Cetoscarus > Cetoscarus ocellatus. The sequence goes on from JBAMNC010001326.1 coordinate 38,658, forward strand.
ACCCTGTCCAGGTATAAAGACGGTCGTCTATCTCTCTGACAAGTACCATGACAAAGATGAGACGGTGGCCTCTAGGAGGATGTTTGAATCAGCAGGAGTGGCACCCAGGTATGATATGAAGGTTATTTTTTAACTTCTGTTTGTGTATGTTTGAGTCCACACATGTGCAGCTTTTCTGTATCGAGGGTCTGCAAAAGACACCACAGACAAGACCTCCAGACACTGAGTGGCAATCAAATACTCAAATTAATAGGAAAATATCAAGACGTTAAATCAAGTTTTTGTTATTTATATTGTTTAACAATGCTTACTTCAGCCAGTGTCCATCAGGGATAGGCATCTGGAAGCACAGGGGCCACATGTGGCCCTCACTCAGTACAACTCATCCTGAAATGTTAACAAATTGAAACTGTGAGAAAATGTGAGATCTGCCATATGACATTTAGTTTTAGAAGGTAATTTAACACCACGCATCACCTAAAAAAAACAAACTAGTTTCTACAAAATCATCTGGTTGTTTCATGTGTTGTTCTTTGCATTAGAGGAGAATTTAGTCTCATTATTTCAGTAAAACAACTAATATTAGTAAAAACAGCAAAAATACAGTTAATGTCAGGTAAATATGTTAATTTTCTTGTATAAGAGGCACAACTTGACTGTTATTCAGTGTCTACCTCTGTAATTAATTTTCATCTTGTATTTTGCGTATGAGTTATAAAACTTTAAAGTTTTTTGTGATGGGAGTGTGATTAATTATAGTTAGACCTCGTATTAGATCTTTTTAAATACTTTTTACAATTTTGCAACAGAATAAAATAGGTATTTATTCAACACTGACTGTTTTTGATAAGTTTATTCGTCTGTTTAATTATTTATTCAACATATGTTCTTATAGGGACAATAAAAAATGCAACACACTGCAGCATTTATAGCCTTAGATAATTTGCAATGCCCATTCCTAGTTGGGCTTTTAAATACATTAAACACAACAATAAAAGCTTTATAAAAACAGGTCATGATGGATATGATTCCACAGGTTTCAAGTTTTTAACATGATACATAAAGAGAATAAATTTCACTAAATCAAATCTTAATATAAAAGACTAATGTCTTGATGTTGAGGCACTGAGAACAACAGATGATGTTTTCAAAATGTTTTAGCCGACATAAAACCCTCCAGAGTTTGATTACAATAGGTAGTTTGACACTAAACAATTAAAAAGGTAGAGAATCAGATTTTTATCACAAATAAAAATAATAATGATAATAATATGACATCTATTTGGCCAAATCCTAGCGTTGCTGTCACATATTTTTAAAGCAATGTAAGTGTTCAGTTCAGTTCAGGTGTCTCACTGAAATCAAACAGATTGAACAGGATCTACAGACGTCTGCTCATATGACTCAGGCTAATTAAAGCAGCATCATTAACAGAACTTTGGGCTCCCAGCTGACTCTGGGTTAGAGGCAGGGTCCAATCACAGGACCATATAGGGAGACAGACAACCATTCATGCTCACATTCATACCAAAAGGCAATTTGGAGTCACCAGTCAACCTTTTGAGCACGTCTTTAGTCTGCGGGTGGAAGCTGGAGCCCCTGCAGAGAACTCATGCTTGCACAGGGAGAACATGCAAACTCCACACAGCGAGGCCCTGGTATACATGGGGACTGAACCAGCAACCTTCTTGCTGTGAGGCATGTGCCTCTAACATGTTGACTAAAAAAAAAAAAAAATGGTGTAAGCTGATACTATAATAAAGAAGAGGTCTAATGGCTGAAAAAAATCTGAAACTGTTTTTGTAACCCAGACCCTCTATACCTCACAGGGTTATCAATAATCTTTAAAGGTCTGTTGGTGGCTACACACACATACTTTAAAACATTCTTCCCCACTTGTTATGTTTTTAATGTCTTTTTTAATCAAATATTAAAAAAATGAATCCAGAGCTCACTGTAGTGTAAAATTCTAAGAGCTACACAGTAAATATTTCATGTTTTTTCTGACCATGTGAATTATGTTTTGTTTTTTCAGGCAGTATCCCCCTCCCAAGGATGATGAGAGTGCTAAAATAATCATTGATTTCCGTTCCTTCTATGGGCCTGGGGAACTCAAGATGGAGGGGTAAAGAGAAAGGGAGACTCCTGTGACCACCACCAACAGCCCCCTAAAGACACAGTTGTAGATGTGTTCATTTGCAGATATTTGGAATAAATTTGATCAAAAATAAAGAAATAAACATTAAATCATTTTAAAAGTCCTGCCTGTGTGCAAAGCCTTCATTCCTGTTATTGTGTAAATGGGTAAATGTAAACAGTTGCTGTCAGGGTTTGAAAATCAGAATCAGATTTATTGACCAGTTATTTTAGACATATGAGGGATTTATTATAAGAGATGTCTACCACCCAGGGACGCCAGACCGAGGGCAGACGTCTGTGTGAAAGCAATCTCTCGCAAGACTGTGCGTGATCCAAAATGGCTGCCCGCTGCTGCTAGAAGTCAACAAACAAACTTTTCCAACTTTACTTTTTATCTTTTCGCATTACCTCCTCTTTTCTCTTCTTACCACTCACCTCGTAAGTCACCACACTCAACCTGGATTGCAGCACGCATCCCTGAACCATCTAATGATGAACCAGAGAAACCAGTCACTTTGGACTTAACGACCAATTCCCCCAAGAAATCACATGCAGAAGAAAACAACTACTCCCCATCCGCAAGCAAATGATAAATCAAGGTAAAAAAGCTGTACTCACAGTAGACAGACTATACGTTGATGGAAAACTATACAAAGATAAGGACACCACACCCTGGCTCTTCTAACTTCAGTCATAAACTTTAATAACACACAGACAATACATTAGCTATTCAGTTTCCTTTCTATTTATTTTACTTTGTCCCTGCTCCCTCCTCCAACACCCTCCCTCTCCTAGTGCCCCTCAACCCCCCCTTACCTTCCTTTCTTTCTCTCAATTTAATTGATTTCAAAAGACTTTTTGTGCACTAATATGTACTATACGCACTTCGCCCACATCACTGTACATAACAGCACCATATCATTTTGTTGCTGTGCTCACTGTGTGTCTCTTTTATTATGTATGTGTGTCTGTGTAGTCTCCCACTCTGTCCCACATCTTTACCACACACACACATGCATGCTTGCACAATAAACTTAAGACCAGTAAAAAATACACAACATGCAACTTAAATTCATAACCTGGAACATCCGAGGAATTGGTTCTCAGACAGAAAAAAAAAAAAAATGAAGTAACAAATCTTCTTCACAAAATACAAGCAGATATGTTTACAACAAGAAACTCACCTCTTACCCTCAAACTCATAGTTTAATAACAGAACAGTTCACTCACTCCTTTGCATCTCACTACAACTCCAAACAGAGAGGCGTATGCATCTTCATAAACAAAAAGATTAACTTTGTTCTTAACTTAACCATCTCAGACCCTTAAGGACGATATATTATCATTAACATCTCAATCAGTAATGACCCAATAACTATAGCCAGCCTCTAAGGGCTGAACTCTGATGATTCACACTTTTTTTCGTACATTTTTCATTGTATTCTCCGTTTATAATAAGAAAGAAAAAGACAAAGAAGAACTACGAGAGGAAAAAATGAAAGAACTCGAAGTAATAATTAGTAACAACCCATCAGAAGAGAGACATAATGAGGGAAAGAAATATAAACTGCTAATTAATAAAAGAACTCAATTTCTAACTCAAAGAGTCTGCCATGAAACTTTCCATCACCATAACAAATCTGGTAAATATCTGGCAAACCAAATCAAAAGAAATAAAGAAAAAGCAATCACCAATGATGTGGCATATGTGTGTGTTTGTGTGTGTGAGTAAGAAGAAGAGAGAGGGGAAGAGAGAGTGGCGAGGAGGTCACGTGAGGGCGTGTCTTGAACCAAGATGGTGGCAGAGTGACGTGTCCTGTCCTCTCTAGAGCCAAGATGGCGATTCACCAACAAAGGAGAGAAGGTGTGTGTGTGTGTGTGTGAGTGTGTGTGTGTGTGTGTGTGTGTGTGTGTGTGTGTGTGTGTGTGTGGGGGGGGGGGTCTGTAAGCCCCACGTGTTAATTAGGCTGAAATTAGGCGGTCATCGGACGCACCTTTAAGACCTGTGTGGTGTGAGGGAGGTGTATGTGTGTGTGATCAGAAAAGTCAGAGAGAGAGAGAGAGAGAGAGAGCTAGCTCTTTTAGGTAAAAATTGTCACCTACAGTTGATAATTAGAACACCGCTACACAATAACAGAGCCAGTAAAACCGAAGTCTAACCGGTCTTGTGTTGGTCCTCCAACCAGTGATATTCTACTTATGAGTTGGTCACGGCAGATGATTGACAGTAAAAGATGCAGCACAAATCAAGACAGAGCTCACAAGCACAAAGAGATAGAACTACACGCCAAACTAACTGTCTCTGCCCAGAAATCAGCCTCTTGCGTTGGCCCATTATCGACTGGGTTTACCTGGCTTGGACCAATGGCCGTGCAAAGTCTTGATTTTAACTGAATGTCACACCTAGATGGGAAAGCTGTGAAAAACTCTTTGTCAGGCTATAAAAGTTTCATGAAGGCCTCTCCTTTGTTCTCAAGCCCACATTGAATATAGATCCCAACACTAGACTGAAATGTCAGTTTTCGTTGACTAAAACTATACAAAAATACTCATGGATAATTCTGACTAAAATAAGACTAAAATGCTCAGACTTTTAGTCGACTGAAACTTGACTGGACTAAAAGGAGTATAGATGTGACTTAAACAAGGGCTTAAACGATTTCTTGGATAATCCGGGTTATTTGATTACAAAATATCCTTGGGGCAAATTATGTGCCTCGAGGCCTTGTTTAAATCTGGACCACTATAAAGCGGACGGTGATTGGCAGGGACAGTCATCTCTGTGGTGCAACGGGCTGCTGCTTCCGAAACCTGGGCGTGTGGCGCGGATTGTAAAACCATGCAGGTAGAGAAAAGAGATGAACTGAAAGAAGAGAGCCTGCAGAATAGACGGCAGAAAGTATCCCAAGTGAGGGATCACTACAAGTTAACACGAAAAGAAAACTCAGTGCAGTGTGTCTGTTGTCAAACGGAGTTAGCTTAGCATATTAGCACGTCGTCAATGCAGCAGCACCTCAGAAGTGAAAATCAGCGGACCATATACAGCAAGATAACACTCATGACACGTTAGCAGAAGAAGTTAATGTGACCAATAACTGAGATTAAGTCTAGTTAATAACATACTTTGATTATGGCTCGGTGTAAAGGTTGGTTCAGAACGTAAATCAATGCGGAGGCTACTTGCCTTGAATTATGTGTATTTTGTTAACATACTTTTCACATGCAATAACTTCCCTTTAATTTAATTGCAGTGAGTAGAGGAAGCAGATGAAGGGCATCCTTTCATAAATTAAATAAATGTACATTAGCTAGTAGAATTATCTTAGTATCTAAGTATGATATTATTTGGGCCTAGTAATAAAATAATCCATATACGATCTTCAGTATGGCAATAAGCATTGTTACAGCAGTGAAGGCAAAATAGCAAAAACAATTAAGCATGAATAAAAACAATAAAATTAAATAACCAAACTACAAAATGTACTAAAAAAAAGCAAGATATGACCCAGAGAAAAAATAAAACTGCAAGAACAAGTTCAACAAAACAAATGTTAAAGTTCAAAAATATTTACACCATTGTACATGGGTAAATATCAGCATAATTTGATTAGTTGTTACTGGTTTAGTGCTCACTGCAGAGAGTTTTATTTGTAACTAAAGGGCCTGTTTATCCATTTAGGTTTCTACTGTATGTATGAGTTGTAAATTTTTGAGACAACAGCTGTAGAGGTGTCTGCCTTCTCTCTGGTATAACTTGACTCATTCACAAAAGTCCTGTGACGCTCAAAGCACCAAAAATACATTTGAAAATCAAAAACTAGTGTCTCATTTCAAAAACCAGGACCTGGTTCCTCAAAATAATCTGCAGACCTTGTTGTGAGCACTTCATGTAGGAACTACTTTTTACCAACACAAAAATATGTATTTTGATTTTGGGATCCTGTTTATGCTTAAAATGTTCAAAAAAGAGACCTGGCTTATTTTCTGTTTTGTATGTTATTGATGATTTTCAATAAAGCCGAAGTGATTTAATGTAAAAAAATTGCTGTATATGCAATGCACCTGTTATCCTAGTACTCGATTAATGGCCAAAATACTCAATAGAGTGCTCAATTACAAAAAGAATCAATAGTTGTAGCCCCAACTAAAACTAATAAAAACTACAATGACAGTCTGACACAAAGACTAGACTAAAACTAAAATTAAAACAACAAAAAACAACACTAGCAGCAGCTGTGACACTATCATGGAGACATGGACCAAATCCATGACCAGAACTGTTTCTGGTCAAGCAGCATGTGGCTCACAGCAGTCTGATGTCAACAGTAAAGATAGTTGCTGGTTCACAATGTGACTGAGCCTGCATGTCTCATAACTGGAATGTTTGTCTGTTTGTCTGCACTTGTTTAAAGACCAAAATAAGCTTGTAGAAACTGTTTTAAAGGGAGAGTCAAGGAACACAGTTGGGTGGAGAAGGGTGGAGGCTTAATAGTAGAGTTAATGTCCCTGCAGAGCAAATTAAGCAAAAACAAAGTGTTTGCTAAGATCCAGTCCAACCTGAATTTATTTTCAGAGCAACCAAGAGTTCACAAGTGGTGTGCATAATAAAATAAAACACAAGAAAAAGAAAAAAAAGGAACAACAGGACATAAAAAGGAAGTAAAAGGACTAAAACAGTTTTCAGATATCAGATTAGCTGACCTAATGCAAGTTGATCCGCTTGACATTTCCACATGACATAGCGCAACATGATTATTATTATTATTATTTTTTATTTTAACTTTATTGAACCAGGAAAAGAAACGGTAACACTTTAGAATAATGATCATTTGTAAGGCATTTATAAGCTATTAGTAGATATTAGTAGATAGTTAGCTAATCATGAACGAACCACTTATAAACATTTGTAAATGATTATTATATCATTTATAAATGATTATTAAATCATTTACAACTTAGCTTACAAGACATTTATAAGCTATTAGTTGATAGTGAACTAATCATGACTAAACTATATATATACATTTATAAATGATTATTAAACCATTTATAACTAAAGTTGCACAACATTTATTTATGATTTATACATTATTAAAAACACTGCATCAATATTATTGGTTCATGATTTGTTCATCATTAACTACTGTTATTTTTATGTGTAAGAAAACATTTTTTTATGATATAACGAAATATTCTTTAACTACATGTATTGTTTTTCATGGTTAATAAATGATTTGTAATAAGTTAGTATAAATCACGTTAAGTCTTTGTTGCAGCCCAAGCATTTGTGAAAAAAAATCAATTCTTAACTGTTTATCAAACCATTTCAATACATTTACAACTTAATAGTGCATAGTTTATAAATGTGCTACTTTAAGATTCATAAGTGATCTGTGGATTATTTTTTTCAATATGATCAACCTGATTAGTAAATTGTCAGTGAAATACTTAAGATGTGTTTTTAAAAAAACCCACTGTACCACCATTTGTTTATTAAAACCATTTATTTATTATTTTGTTTAACAAATTATTTGTTACACATTCATAAAACATTTATACATCATTTGCGGATGCTATTGTGGCCCCTAACCTAAAGTGAAAACTATTCTCTATTTACAAATGTTTGGTAATGTTTATAACTGATTTGCAGACTTTTTACTCACCTCTTTTAAATTAGCTAGTTTTGGTGAATACAGATATAAAGCAATTACTAACTTGTCTTGTCTAACAAATGATTTGTTACACATTCCTAAAACATCTATAAAGCATTTGCAGATGTTATTATGTCCCCTAATCTAAAGTGAAAACTATTCTCCATTTACAAATGTTTGTTAACGTTTATAAATGATTTGCGGACTTTTTACTCACCTCTTATTAACAATCTGGCTTTTGTGAATACAGATACAAAGCAATTAACTTGTTTAACAAATTATTTGTTACACATTCATAAAACATTTATACATCATTGGTGGATGTTATTATGTCCCCTAATCTAAAGTGAACTCTGTTCATCATTAACAAACATCTAATAATGTTTGCTGAATATCTGTAGACTTTTTCATCACATTATAAATGTTGTAGACAACTTTGGCATCCATCCTTCTTTGTGACATCAAACAGTGACAGAATTAGGAGTACAGAGTAGAAGAGTATAAAACATTTGGTCACACTTTATTTGAAGGGGTATAAATAAGACTGACATTACGCTGTCATAATCGTGACGACACCTGTCATTAACATGAATAAGGCTTCATGAAGGTTGTCAGAATAAAATAACCTCCAGTTTTGTCATTATGACCACTTGACATTAACATGTCATAACAGACCTGATCATCAAACAGAAAGACAAAGTTTAGTATAATCTCTTAACTTTAAATTAATGGTTGGACTTGACATTGACTGTCATTAGACAATTATAATGGACCATTGTAAAATGATTTATTTCCTTGACCTGAAGTAAAGTGAAACATTTTAACCCAGTTATTAAGATGCCATTAAGTGTCATGATACAGTCAGATGAAATCACATTAATACCTGTACAAAGCACCAGTTAAGTCAAGAAATATTTCTTTTCTTTTAGATTTATTCTAAAAACAACACAGAGGGCCCCAACATATTCCAAATTATAATGGTATATGACTTAGCAGTGATGCAACTCAATAAAAACAAAACAGTACCACTTATTCTTTGAAAAAAGAGTCCTAACATTTGTGATCATGTTTGTTCACTTAAGTGTACTTAAATACTATTGGCAGGAGTTTCCCCCTTGTTTTCTTTGCTGTGATTGTTTCAGCCATCTCATCGGTTACAGCTCTCCTACAGTGTTCTGCGAGTTTAGAGATCTTCTTTGAATTGTGATCTTCCTCACTTGGGAGCAGCTCCTTGAAGGTGTCTGGAAATGTGATAGCAAGCTCATTTCTGCCGTTCTCACAATTGTGTTGTGGTCAACGTTCATCTTGGTGAAGGCCCTTCTCATGGATCCACAATTAGCAAATTTCCTCATGGCTTCTTCATAGTGGCAGACGACTCCATCAGTTGTAGTAGCTTAAGAGAAACAAAATCAAAGACAAAATGTTTTTATGCCTACATTTTTGTATAATTTTTAACTGGGTTCATAAGTAGCTGATGAAAAAGGATTCTACTTACCCTGCTGGTTAGCAGTGCATCCTCCCTCCAGGCTAGTTATAGTTCATTTTCAATCTGCCTTTGAGTCTAGCAATGTCTACCATTTCCAGCCAGGAAGACCAGCACAACAAGTATTTAACTTTTCCTACCTGCCTTAGAGGATGCATCTACTGTAACATAAACAACCTGGGCGAACAATGCACAATGAACCATCAAGGTGAGTATAATCCTTTCTTATCTACTTCAGTTATATTGACATATTTGACATATCAAGAAGAAAGCATAGCATAGGCTGAGGAAAGCAAAGTAGATTAGAGTGCTTTTTAATAAACATTAAAATATTACTATTAATGAGGAACACTGACATAAAGTCAAAGTTATTAGGCCCTCTGAGTTTCCATCTACTTAAAGTAGTAAAAAGCAAAAAACAAAAAACAAAAAACAAAAAAAACACGGTATCATCTCAGCTACATTAGTAAACTCTCAGCTCTGCAGGTTACTTTAAGGAACTCATTATTGTTTCCTGTTATAAAGTACTAAAGAGTAAACTATAAGTTTTTGGACAAGAGCCCAAGCAACATTTAAGAAATCATGAGAACAGATGCATCATATTGTCTCTCTTGATATTGTTCATTATCATTACTTTACATTTTTCAGTAACTGAACACCCTACTGTGCCTTTTAGGAGATCAATCTATGTGGTGGGTCCAACTGCCAGTATTTTAAGGTCAGTTATTTTGTTAAATGTTTAGCTTTTTTATGTTTATATGTATGAACCTGCGTATGTGTGTAGGCAGATGCACATATGATGTGTCTATGCATATATAACCCTACATACTGTAATTTGTTTTGCAGACATCTGATATGCTCATTTTGACAAGAAAAACTGAATCACAGATATCTGTAATGAAAATCCAGTCCAGCTATTAATTAATGAAGCAGCCCCTATAACTTTTTAAAGATTTAACTAGATCATAAAATGGATTATAACAAGGAGGAATAATATTTTAAGAACTTTGAAAACAATTTCTAGAAGCATGTTATTTTGAAAGCGTTACTGGCAATCTGACACGTGATATTAAAATCAGTACTGTTACATGTTTAACTGATGTCTAAAATATAGTTACTGATAAGAGTGTTTTTATTACAAACGTATCACTGCTTACCATCAACTGCTATGAAACTGCGTGTGAAAAACGTTAATTCTGGGACATGGCTATCTCAGTTGACATATTTTCAAATTTTATTCGGGGTTTGTCAGTTGTATGCAACGCAATATACTGTCATTCTGGCTATGGGGTTACTTTTCACTAAAAGACCGTTACTGTAAAAGACACTTAAATAATTTGAGCAGATTATTTATCGTCTCCTTGCCAAGTCGTACCTCTCGTTTCCATTGCATAAAAGCCTCAATTATGCTTTTTCCAGGTATTAGTCACACCCTTTCGTTTCAAGAGGGAAACTGAGTTTTAAGACTTGTAAAAACTTGTGATTTTGCATGAAAATAGCTGTCCTTAAACTGTCCTTACATGTTTAACTTACCTTGAATGGATGACTTTGTGGGTACTTTGTCTCGGTGATGCCCTGTTCTCTTCCTTTGGCACCTGTCCGGCTCCAGTTTCTCAGTCCTCTCTCTCAGGTGGGAAGGTGCAGGCGCATTAACAGTTGTGTGGGGTGAGTTCGATTTGTTACCTCTGGCACACGTGTATGTCATTCACTTTCACTGCCCCGCCCGTCAAAAACATCAATAACAATGTACATGGTAATGCAATCAACTAACACATTACGTTTCGGAGCTCAATGAACGCCCAAATGAAAAAACGTCTCAACACTGAGGGAAACTGAAGTCAGAGGCTGTAAGGTTAGAAACCTCAGTGCTGGTGCTATGGCTCGATAATTAAAAGGACTTCTTATAAATACGAGACATGCGAATACTACCAGGAGCAAAAGAAGAATAGTTAGATGGATGCAGAGATGTTGAGGAGGAGGATGAAATGCTACAGAAGCATGGATCTGATAACCGATCACCGCATGAGTTACGGTGGTAAGCAGAAGCTTGGCGCTAAATAGCTAGCTGTGTTGTGTATTGTTATAATTTTAATCTACTGTAGTTATAAAGGCTTACATCATACTATTGACGTTGGCTTGGACGATTGTACCTGCTTCAGTTTTCACTGCTGAACTCACTGTTCATTGTTTTATTCAGGAGCCAGAAGTCGAAATCAGCATCACTGTAAACAAGCTTTAACTTCATCAATATTAGATTAGACTAGATTAGATAGTACTGTATTAATCCCTTTGGAAAGACATCCTCAGGGAAATTAGGGTTCCAGTGGCAATACATTTATGAAATTATCACAGAGAATAAATGTACATATATATATATATATATATATATATATATATATATACACATATATACATATGTGTGTGTGTGTGTGAGAATAATATGATATTTAATGCAGTAGTGTAGTGCAGGGGATATGCAGGTCTATCTGCAAGAACCACTACACTACTATATCAATCAATCTTCAATTTTATAGCGTCAATTCATAGCAGGTGTTTTCTTAAGGCATTTTAGCATTTTACAATAGACTAGGATGAAGCCATTTTCTTCATTTTAAATAAATACACAAATACATATGAAATATCCATATATATACATACATCCAGAAGTGTATCCATCAAGCCAGATACAAATAAGATTTTATGATGGACACAAACCCATGGACACCCAGATCATAAATCTGTCCTTATCACATTTGTCTCTGATGAATATAAATGTATTCAAGGTTAGCTACTTTAGATTTATATCTGATTGTTTTTCAGTGCCTTGTCTTCTTTTTCCTCAGGGCATCATAAAGCTTCCCTTCTATCTGTACACAGAGGATCACTCTTTTCCAGGTCTCACACACCTTTGGGGACATGGCTTGAGTTCATGCTCAGGTAACAGTTTTCAGAATTAGAAAGTACTTAGAATGTAATTCAAGTTCTGTTAATTTTCTTTCCTTTTCTTAGTACCATCGTAGTCATCGTGGGAACACTTGGCGCCGTGATCGTCAGTGGGTTTTTGGGGTGCTGGAGGTTGATGGTAATTCCAGAGGACCCATTCTGAGACTCAAGGATCGATCAAGGCAAACCCTCATCAGCCACATCCAAAGGCATATCAGACCTAGAACATCCATTCTCACAGATGACCGACAAGGGTCAGCTTTCCCAATATGGATATGGCCATGATTCTGTCTGCCATTAAAAGAACTTTGTTGACCCAGAGACTGGTGCTCATACTCAGAATATTGAAACATAAGTGTGAAATTTGACGACATAGAGGTAATCGCACCCCAGAATCACTGAGGATTCACCTCAAAATAATAGCGTGGCACCACTGGTTGGTATACGCAATTATAACGGTGTTTTGGGCCGACTTTTCCATTATGTTCAAAATCAGGTCAAGTAGGGAGAAAAGTTTCAAATAATGTTTGATGATCCTGTTTGTTTTATCCAAAGTATAGTGAAAATATGATAAGGCTCGTCTGTGGAAGTTATCATGTTGTGTGTTTTTGAATAAATATAATAGAAGAAAGAAAATAAATATTTCTTGACTTAACTGGTGCTTTGTACAGGTATTAATGTGATTTCATCAGACTGTATCATGACACTTAATGACATCTTAATAACTGGGTTAAAATGTTTCACTTTACTTCAGGTCAAGGAAATAAGTCATTTTACAATGGTCCGTTATAAATGTCTAATGACAGTCAATGTCAAGTCCAACCATTAATTTAAAGTTAAGAGATTATACTAAACTTTGTCTTTCTGTTTGATGATCAGGTCTGTTATGACATGTTAATGTCAAGTGGTCATATGACAAAACTGGATGTTATTTTATTCTGACAACCTTCATGAAGCCTTATTCATGTTAATGACAGGTGTCGTCATGATTATGACAGCGTAATGTCAGTCTTATTTATACTCCTTCAAATAAAGTGTGACCAAATGTTTTATACTCTTATACTCTGTACTCCTAATTCTGTCACTGTTTGATGTCACAAAGAAGGATGGATGCCAAAGTTGTCTACAACATTTATAATGTGATGAAAAAGTCTACAGATATTCAGCAAACATTATTAGATGTTTGTTAATGATGAACAGAGTTCACTTTAGATTAGGGGACGTAATATCTGCAAATGCTTTATAAATGTTTTGTAAATGTCTAACAAATTATTTGTTCAATAAGTTAATTGCTTTGTATCTGTATTCACAAAAGCCAGATTGTTTATAAGAGGTGAGTAAAAAGTCCGCAAATCATTTATAAACATTGGCAAACATTTGTAAATGGAGAATAGTTTTCACTTTAGATTAGGGGACATAATAACATCTGCAAATGCTTTATAGATGTTTTAGGAATGTGTAACAAATCATTTGTTAGACAAGACAAGTTAGTAATTGCTTTATATCTGTATTCACCAAAACCAGCTAATTTAAAAGAGGTGAGTAAAAAGTCTGCAAATCAGTTATAAACATTACCAAACATTTGTAAATAGAGAATAGTTTTCACTTTAGGTTAGGGGCCACAATAGCATCCGCAAATGATGTATAAATGTTTTATGAATGTGTAACAAATAATTTGTTAAACAAAATAATAAATAAATGGTTTTAATAAACAAATGGTGGTACAGTGGGTTTTTTTAAAAACACATCTTAAGTATTTCACTGACAATTTACTAATCAGGTTGATCATATTGAAAAAAATAATCCACAGATCACTTATGAATCTTAAAGTAGCACATTTATAAACTATGCACTATTAAGTTGTAAATGTATTGAAATGGTTTGATAAACAGTTAGGAATTGATTTTTTTTTTCACAAATGCTTGGGCTGCAACAAAAACTTAACGTGATTTATACTAACTTATTACAAATCATTTATTAACCATGAAAAACAATACATGTAGTTAAAGAATATTTCGTTATATCATAAAAAAATGTTTTCTTACACATAAAAATAACAGTAGTTAATGATGAACAAATCATGAACCAATAATATTGATGCAGTGTTTTTAATAATGTATAAATCATAAATAAATGTTGTGCAACTTTAGTTATAAATGGTTAAATAATCATTTATAAATGTATATATATAGTTTAGTCATGATTAGTTCACTATCAACTAATAGCTTATAAATGTCTTGTAAGCTAAGTTGTAAATGATTTAATAATCATTTATAAATGATATAATAATCATTTACAAATGTTTATAAGTGGTTCGTTCATGATTAGTTAACTATCTACTAATATCTACTAATAGCTTATAAATGCCTTACAAATGGTCATTATTCTAAAGTGTTACCAAAGAAACTCATTGAGGTTAAAAAAAAAATCTCTTTTTCAAGAGTTCCCTGGCTGAGAGAGAAAGCAGCAAAGGTAACAGAGTGACTCATAATAAAAACAGCAGCACATACAAATACACATGACATGTATGACACTTAAAGAACAATAAAAAACAATAAGTAACAGTTAATCTACAAGCTGGTCTATGAAAAGAAACAAAATCATCAGTCAAAACATCTGCAGCCAGATGCTTCAGTCTGAAAATCATTGAACGTCTTTAAAGTGGACCTTACTTTGTGCTTCTTTTGTGAAGTCAGCTCAGAAGTGTCTTTGTCTGTTTAACATTTGTCAGTTGGACGTCTTTTGAAACTGACCACTGAGATAAGTCCCCCACTGGATGTCCTGCGTACATCTCTGCACAGAGACGCCTTCATCACCAGCCTGACCACCCTCCTGGTGGTCCTATCAGTCCTGCTGCCCCCCCTGCCAGCACACAGCAGCATAGACCAGAACCCTGATGACCACCGACTGATAGAACAAATGCAGCTTTTCACTGCAGGCATCCAAAGACCTGTGTCTCCTAAAGGAAGAAGAGCCGGCTCTGCTCCTTCAGGTACAGGGCAGCTGTGATCATAGGTGACACCTAAGCACTTAAAGGTTTGACCCCTTCAGTGACCTCCCCTCTGACTGTGACTGACTGGAGTTGAGGCTTGGACCTCCTGAAGTCAACGGCCATCTCCTTGGTCTCTCTGAACTCTCTTCCCGATATGTATCGAGCTGAGAATGAATGCAGTTTTTGAAGCATATCATGATACAACCCGATCCATTTCATACATAATTTGTATTTATACATTTATTAATAAGTGTTACCAACCCATTTTGGGTGCATTATTTATTCAACCCACATATCGTAAGCAACGGACTTGCAGATGTGTACAAAGACAAACTAAAGTATCAGCTCTACGGATGCTATGTGAAACATGCGCCACGGATGTAGTCAGGGGAGCATGAGGAGTAAGGTAAACAAACATGCCGGACACTGAGCAAATTTATCCTCCGCTGAGTTTTACATCTAAAGTTTGGCAACATTACGGATTTTACAAGAGAGACGGACGACTTGATAAGACAGATGCAATTTGCACAATGTGCCGTCCTGCTGTAAAATACACAGGCAGTACAACTAATGTGAAAACTCACTTGAAGCGGTGCCACGGTGTTGCTGTGGAGGCGTCTGCTCCCTCGTCTCCCCTTCTTCCAGCTTGGATTCACCTGCAGCTGCTAGCTCCAAAAGTGGTGAGCAAAGTATTACAGAAGTATTGCAAATGCTAAAAGATTTATTTATGGCTGAAAAGATTCCCAAGATAATCTGGGTAATTCAATTACTAAATAATTCGATTACTAAAAATCCTCAGGGCAAATAATTTGCCTCTGGGATTCGTTTAATTCGGGACAAACATACAGTGCACGACATTTGGCACGGATGGTGCAACACGTGCTGCTTCAGCTGCTGCCCAGCTGTAACATAGATGTGCGGTGCAGGTTGTAAAGTCATGCAGGAAGAGAAAAGAGAGGGGCAAAAAGAAGACAGTCCACAGAAGAAACAAAAAAAGTATTCAAAGTGTGGGATCACTACAAGTTGAAACGGAAAGAAAACAGTGCGGGCGGCAGGGTGACACAGCAGGTAGTGCATGTGTCTCACAGAAAGAAGGTTGCTGGTTCGATCGTCAGGTAGGGCCTTTCTAAGTTTGCATGTTCTCCCCATGCGTGTGTTGGTTCTCTCCGGGCACTCTGGCTTCCTCCCACAGACCAGAAACATGCTTATTAGGTTGACTGGTGTCTCTAAATTGCCCTTAGGTAGGTATTAGTGTGATTAAGAATGGTTGTCTGTCTCTCTGGTGACCATTTCAGGGTCTACCCCTCCCCTCCCCCAATGACAGCTGGGATAGGCTGGGTCAGATTAAAGAAACAGCTGTCATTGACATTTATGATAATAAATGAAGCAATAAGCATGGAAGATTAATGCAGACATATACACCTGCACAAAAACACACCTTCACACATAGACGCACACGCACACACACACACCCCACACACATGCTACTACACACACAGACACACCCACACCCGCACTACTATACACACAGACACACCCACACACACATACACAAACCCACATAGATACAACCACATGCACACAGATCAAGAGATTAATGAAGAAAAAGTTAAACAAAATATTAACACATTATATTTTTAAGACATTTTAGAAGGGGACAAAAATGCCCCCTTTAAGGCTCTGTGTAACTTTGGGATTTGATAGGTGGGGAGCCCTAAAATATGTTGCGGTGCAGTAGGAAAAATGACGTAAAATTTTTATTTTATTGCAAAAAGCTGTATCAGTCTTATTCTCAACAGAAAAATACAGGCCAAAGTAACAAGCAAAACACACACATACCAATCTAACATGGCTAACTAACAGAGAAACACGGGAAACTAACAGCCTATCACAGAGACTCGGACAAAGACTTAAGTGAAAACAACACCTATGCAGACACACAGGTGAGAGTAACGAGACAGGTGAAACACATGAGGGGATCAACTAAGGCAGGGGAAACATGGAAAGTAAAACTAACTACATAGGCTGCACTAGGAGAAAATATCAGGCATGAAAACAGGTTGAGGTTGAAAAAGTTGAGGAGGTTATGACCCCTCTGGGGGGGTCCGGGGGCATGCTCCCCTGTAAGAAAATGTAGAATATTTCATATTTAAAAGCATCAATTTGATACATTTGAGAGAAACATGAAGCAGAATTACAGGACAGTATTAATGTGTCATAAAGTATCTATCTATACATGGTCACTTTATGCTATATAAGAAATCAGACTGACAACTCCTCTCATGAAAAGCGGTAATGATTTATTTTCCTCCAGAGGGATGTTTGGATATCTACGTTATATCTCCTGCTGTGTAAGCTAACGTTATTCAACAATGACACAATGCCTCTTTCAGGAGCTTTAATTAGTCTAGTGATATATAACCTGTAGCCAGAGGTGGGACCAAGTCATTATTATGCAAGTCACAAGTAAGTCTCAAGCCAAGGCCCACAAATCTCAAGTCAAGTCCTAAGTCCTGCAGTTGGAGTTTTGAGTCTTTTTCTAGTCCATCCTGGCTGCTTCTCTCTGGTCTGTCATGTTGTCCATCACTGACTTAAATATGTTTGTTTTCCTGGTTGAATGTTGGCTAGTATTGGCTAACGGGTGAATTTCTGTAAAACAGACCCAATAGTTTCAGGGGTTGCATTTACAGCTATAGGGAATCAATGAAAAAATATACTTTTCAAACTACAACTAACCCCCATTTGGAGCTTGATCCTTTACAGATTGCTCTTATATCATGGAGAATAAGTGATGCAGGACACCTCAGGATGGATTTATCATTTAGAAAAGGTGAAAACCAGAGCTGGACTGCTCAGGAAAGTTGAGTTTTAATTAACCAAAGGCTGACTCATCATTTTTTAAATCGTTGTGTTCACTTAAACCGTGCGCATGAGCCAACGAGACACTGTTTGAGTTACAATAAAACACACAAAGTAATTCACGATCCCTGTCCCGAGGGCTGCGCATCTTTATGCTCACCGGCACACCGAGGGGCCCCTCGTGCTAATATTTCCATGCTCTCATGCTTATAGAGTGAATGTTTTTATCGAAGTCAAGGCTCCCTTCAGGCATGCATACATGTTCGTGTACATGTAGTTTACTAATAATATCTGATACACCATGTCCCGTTCATACCCTCCCCCACCCATGATGATGTTGTGCTCTGATTTGTTGTACGTCTGTGCTTAAAAGAGAGCCACGCTGGTTGTGCATGCGAAAATGATCTGTCGTCCGCGGCACAACTGCCAATTGAATTAAATAATCAATTTAATTGACTAAGGCGGAGCTCAGCTCCAAGATGGCGGAGCTGAGCTCCGGTGGGCTCTGGCCCACTTTAGCCCCTGCCTGTACCAAATATGTTCAGGAAGAGCATATCCACTTCAAAATTACTTTAAAAAAAAGTACACCACCTAGGGGACAACATTGTCGCCTTCAGGTATGTAGGTAAACATACCTAAAATAGGAAAATATGTCAACACAATGTAAAACCAAGGTAGAAAAGTTTCAACACAGACTATTTAAGAAATTATGTGCAATAAATGCAAAGTAGGGCTGCTGGATTATTAATGAAACTAGAAAAATTGCATTTCCTTGCAGCAAATGCGTTGAAATGCTGAGTCTGAATGCTGGAACTGTGAAATTAAATGGCTAAAAGCAATGCAAACAAAGCTGAAAATGGGACATAAAATAGTTGGAAGCAGTGAAGCACAGCTACAAATGTGGGAAATGTGTAAAAAAAATGGTTACAGTTGTGAAAGAAGCTGAAAATGAATAAATGTGAAAGGAAATTGCAGAAAGCTGTAGAAATGTTTGGCCACCATGAAGAAATTGTAATCTATGATTAAAAGAGTAAAATTTGTTGGGGCTAAAATGACAAAGACTGTAATCAGTAGCAGAAGTGTGAAATATGTTAACAAATTTGCATTGTAAAGACAGGAAAAGAATAAAGTTGTATGGAAGTGAAAGGTTGAATCACTGACAACCTGTGACATCCAGACTGAGAGGACAGCAGCCAGATGCATACAGCAAGGAGCTGTAGTAATCAGCAGTCTGTATTGGACACACAGTTGAAAAGTACAACTGCCTTCACCAGAATCTGAACCCGGGCCGCCGGAGGGAGAGTCAGCAACTCTGCAGCTAAAAATATATATATGTTAAATGTTATGGAAATTATGATTTTGTTGGATTTCAGTAGGAAGTGAAATAAACATTTCAGCTCCAAAAAAAAAAAAAAAAATTCTGGCTATTATTTGTGCATTCAGGCTTTAAAGGGTTAAATTATGAAGTGCAATTGAATATGCATAATTAGCCTAGATTTAATTTTCCTTTAGTGAATGAAAAATGTTTTGGCATCAATGTGTAGGCTACAAGTCCACAACACTATGAACTATCCAGTATAAAAGCATCTGACTTGAACATTAATGTAAACAGTGGTGATTTTCATTGGAGGACAATAAGGAGTGGACATTAACGGTCAGAATGTCATTAGAAACTGGATCTGCTCAAGTTAACATCTAAGTCAAAGTTATCACTACTTCATTTTTAAATCAACAAATCTATACTTGAACATCAAACTCAAAGTAATAATAGCCTACATACATGAATTTGTAAATCTGGACAGGAATATCTGAGCAGAGAAATGTAAAACAGTGTTATATTTGTGTGTAGTCTGGTTTATTCTAGTGGGTATAATCTGACATACTCTGATGATGTTTGTCCTCTTAGGGCCTCCATACACTGAAGACATTTTTACCACAATTTGACCAGATTTATACACCGTCCACTGCCCTGTGAGCATCACAAGAAACAGCTGAAACGACTGATGTAAGTTTCATGTCTTAACTGTAGAAAATGTTGACACGAGAGCAGTTTAAAAACGGCTTTCAAACTGAAGCGATCAGCTCTCTGGGGACTTGTCTTATAATGGACCCCTATGGAAGAGTTTGCTGGATACCCGTGGCTCTAAAGCTCACTGAGACAAAACGATGTCAATGTCGAGGTCGAATCGAGTTTCATCTGAAAGAGGAGAAGTGTACCTTTATTTTGATGTATAAATCATATCTTTTAAGTACAGTTTGAGGCTTTTATTGCGTTTTTTTCGGCTACAAATTTTGGAATCTTTATGCGAAGCTCACGCTCTAACAGGTCGCGTGACACGCTCTAAGAACAGAGAAATCCTCCAAACTTAGTGTTGCTTAAACAGTGATATCTCAAAAACTGTAGAAGGATTTTACGTGTGCTATCGGCTGTCACCATGGAGAGTTTGGGAGAGCAGAATGACTGTAAATGAAAAATGAAGTTTGAAGTCATGGAGTTGGAGGCAAATTAACACACCGGTGAACTCCAGCAGAGACATCTCAGTGTTGCCAGAAGAAACACGATTTGGGAGGTCATCCATGAGAAGCCCACAGCTGAAAACTGGCATTGCTGGATAGACCATATGTCTCTACTATTTTTATTTCTGACCAGAGGTTGGGGAAGCCTTTTTTTTGCTGTCTGTCATTTTGACGGACAAGGTTTTCACTTTTCCCTCATGCCATATTTTTATCTGTCATTTTAAATTTTCCTTTTCTGATTCCAATAAAACATAATCTAAATGACAGCATTCACATAGTTATTCACAATGTGTGAAAATCCATCAGTATTCAGGGGGGGTCCCCATCTCATGATTGTTGTGCAATATTGATCTAAATTTCCTCAATTTGCAGTAGACCTTTAAGATTACAGAATATACAAGTGAAAACTGGGAAGATAAAAACATTATTAATATTTTGTGTAAATTTAATTTAAAATGTTCATAATTGTGTTTTTAAGTATATTTAGTAAACAATTAGAAAATGAGACTGACAAATGGAACCATGAACAGGATCAGCACTGTGGAGAGCACAGCGAACCTACAGAGCACACTCAGGGCAAAAGCTCTCAGCCCTCACAGTGCACGTCACAAGTACTGCAGGTGATAAGGGTCTTGTGTTTTTGCACTGGCTATTTATTTTGCACTTCCTTGTGTTTGCTGATGTTTGTAGCTGCTGCAGCTCGTGCTGTAAACATAATAGTGGTGGTAAAAGCCTGAAACTGACAAAAATAATAAATAAAAATGTAACAGAAATTAACAAATGAAAATCAGACATTGCTTTTGAATTGTGGTTCAACAGAATTGTTTTAAAAACCAAATAATGAAACTGGCCTGGACAAAAGTGATGGTACCCCTAGAAAAGATTGAAAATAGTTGGACCATAGGGACATGTTAAACTAAGGCATGTCCTGTAATTATCATCACAGGTGTCTTCAAACTTGTAATCAGTCAGTCTGCCTATTTAAAGGCTGAAAAGTAGTCACTGTGCTGTTTGGTATGGTGGTGTGTACCACACTGAACATGGACCAAGCTAAGGAGAGAGTTGTCTCAGGAGATTAGAAAGAAAATTATAGACAAGCATGTTAAAGATAAAGGCTATAAGACCATCTCCAAGCAGCTTGATGTTCCTGTGACTACAGCTGCACATATTATTCAGAAGTTTAAGGTCCACAGGACTGTAGCCAACCTCCCTGGACGTGGCTGCAAGAGGAAAATTGATGACAAATTGAAGAGACAGATAATACGAATGGTAACCAAAGAGCCCAGAACAACTTCCAAAGAGATTAGAGGTGAACTCCAAGGTCAAGGTACATCAGTATCAGATCACACCATCCGTCACTGTTTGAGCCAAAGTGACTTAATGGAGGACATCACAGTTGAAAGCAAATCATGAAAAAGAGAGACTGGAATTTGCCAAAATGCATATTGACAAGCCACAAAGCTTCTGGGAGAATGTCCTTTGGACAGATGAGACAAAACTGGAGCTTTTGTCAAGTCACATCAGCTCTATGTTCACAGACACAAAAATGAAGCATACAAAGAAAAGAGCACTGTACCTACTGTGAAACATGGAGGAGGCTCAGTTATGTTCTGGGGCTGCTTTGCTGCATCTGGCACAGGGTGTCTTGAATCTGTGCAGGGTACAATGAAATCTCAAGACTATCAAGGCATTCTGGAGCCAAATGTGCTGCCCAGTGTCAGAAAGCTTGGTGTCAGTCACAGGTCATGGGTCCTCCAACAGGATAATGACCCAAACACACAGCTAAAAACACCCAAGAATGGCTCAGAACAAAACATTGGACTATTCTGAAGTGTCCTTCTATGAGCCCTGATCTAAATCCTATTGAACATTTGTGGAAGGAGCTGAAACATGCAGTCTGGAGAAGACACCCTTCAAACCTGAGACAGCTGGAGGAGTTTGATCATGAGGAGTGGACCAAAATACCTGTGGACAGGTGCAGAAGTCTCACTGAGAGTTACAGAAATTGCCTGATTGCAGTGATTGTCTCAAAAGGTTGTGCAACAAAATATGAAGTTAGAGGTACCATCATTTTTGTCCAGGCCAGTTTCATTATTTTTTAAAACAATTTTGTTGAACCACAATTCAAAAGCAATATCTGCCTTTTATTAGTTAATTTTCAGTAATTTTTTATTTATTATTACTTTTGTCAGTTTCGAGTTATTTCAGAGACCATTGTGGGTTTTTCTTCCTTTAACAGAAGGGTACCAACAATTTTGTCCACATGTAGGTTAAATGACTTTCTCCACGATGTATTACGAGCACAAAACAGAGAGGGTTTACTTTACACGTGTGTCTGCATGAGTATGATGGCACACTGGATCGTCCCTATTTTTTTCCAGTCCATCATAATGACAGCCTTCAAATCTTTCTGTCATTCATCAAAAAATTTAGGTAGTGATGGAAAATGTACAGTTAATACTGTTTATGACAGTCCAAACATTCTAACACGCACTCAAAAGATTCTCTCTCTCTCCGTCGTCAGCCCTCTGTGCGCAACACTGTGCCAGTTTGTACCTGCAAAAACACCACGCACAGTCTGTTTCTGGTGTGATATAATTACGTTGCTAAATGATCACATTTGCATCTCCTCCTCCCAGTATTTTGGGCGTTCTGATCATCTGCATGTATTCTGCATATTCATGAAGCCAAACACCCCAAATAGATTGCACGTGCTATTTTGTTCATTTGACAGACCCAATCCTCAGTGCAGTTGATCATCTTTGCACATGTTATCTGGTTTACACATGTGTTTATACAAAAAAAAACTTCAGTAGATCAGGCCCTGAGCACACAGAATTGGTAGGATACATCAGCGGGACATCTTGTAGGTAATATGTTGCAGGAAGAGACGCTGATGCCGCTGTGAGGAGACGCTGATGCCGCTGTGACTGAACTCCCGCGAGACCGAGCATGATCCAACATGGCAGCCTGCTGCTAGACCGGACGTAAACAAACTTTTCTACTCTGTTTTCTCCTCCTTTTTTCTCTCACCTAACCTTTCCCTCCAGTATCATTCGCTCCACTATTTCTAAGTCTCTCCTCCACACACTCACTAAAACGTATGTCCAACCTGGATCAGCTGGAAGATTTCATACAGGATCATTACGACAGATTCTGCACAATGGGACGCTCTCAAAAATCAAAAAAACCCGCACCCAGGACTCACCCGCTTCATCCGCCGACTCTTCCCCAGTCACAGCACCACGTGACGCGTTGCTGCTCAGACGTAAGTGAAATACTCCTCTCCATCGATAGTAAATTCACTACGTTAGACGCCAGAGTCACCATTATCGAGGTTCTCCACCAGGAATTCCTGCACCTCCACCACAGCTTGGAATTCACCCAGAGCCAGATAGACAGAATCACACAGGAAAACAAGTCACTGCAACACTCGGTTTCTACCATGACCACAGAACTCGCTTCAGTCACCTCTCAACTGGCCACTGTCACCGCTGAAAACAAACTAATGAAAGAAAACATCCTGGACCTACAGTCTCGCAGCATGAGAGACAACCTCATCTTCTCTGGTATCCCTGAATCCCCCACTGACGAACCTGAAAAGTTAATCAAGGACTTCATGGTTAGACGCCTAAAACTTCCCCCGGACACTGTCAGCAACATCTCATTCCACCGAGTTCACCGCATGGGACAGAAGCAAGCCAACCCCACCTGACCCCGGCCCATCGTCGCCAAATTCGAACATTTTAAGCAGAAGGAGCTGGTACAGCGACAGGGCAGGCAGCTGAGAGGGACGGACTACGGGCTCAACGACCAGTATCCACCCGAAATCGTCCGCAGACGTAAGGTACTGCTTTCCATCCGCAAACAGAAAATCAGCGAAGGTAAGAGAGCAGTCCTATCAGTCGACAAATTATACATTGATGGTCAGTTGTTTAGGGATAAGGACATCACCCCCTGGCTTTTCTGAACCCCCCCTCCGCTCACACACACACACCTCTCCCCACGTTACTCACCTAACCCCCCCACCCCCACTTTCTCTTTTTCTCTCTCTTTCTCTCTCTTTCTCTCACACTCCCCTCATACTCCGTCTTTTCTATGCCCTACCTCTGCCTCCTTCTATATCTCAGTTGAAACATACACACCTCTATCCCCTCACTCTCTCTCCCTCTTTCTCTCTCTCTATCGGCTTATATATATAGTGAAACAAACTTGGACGATATATATATATAATTTTTTTCCTCACGCACTGGTCTCAGCACCCTGCACTGTTATGGCGTTTTGCTCTGTCACTTGTCTTGTTGTTATTTGTATCCCCCCCCGCTGTTTGTTTTGTTGTTTGTGTTTTCGTTTGCTCTGCTCTGTCCTGTATTACAGGTCCTGCTGTGCACATCAGACAAACGCTCTCAAAGCAGTCAACACACACACACACATACACATTCACATAGAATCATTATTCATATCACTCACCTACAATTATTAACCCGTTCAACACGGTATCAATAACATTTGTAACCTGGAACATCAGAGGTATTGGCTCCCAGACAAAAATAACTAAAATATTTAATCACCTAAATGATCTAAAAGCAGATATTTGCTTGTTACAGGAAACACACCTCTCGGATTCAGACCATGACAAATTAAAATCCGCACAGTTCTCTCACAGATTCTCAGCCCCTTATAACTCTAAACAAAGAGGTGTATGTATCTTGATAAATAAAAAAAATCTCATTTGTCCATAACACAACCATTATAGACCCTGAAGGACGTTTTATAATCATTAATATATCAATTAACAATAGTCCGGTAACAATTGGCAATATCTACGGCCCAAACAATGATGATCCTTCCTTCTTTTATAACTTCTTTCATTCCTTATCAAATGTTTCCAACGGCCCAGTAATTATAGGAGGCGATTTCAACACAACTATTAACCCAACACTTGATAAATCTAATAGAGTAAAAACTAACCACACCTGGCAATCTACTAATACCATAAAACAGTTCATGAGTGATCTCGGTCTTGGCGATGGCTGGTGTCTACAGCACCCATCTGCCAGAGAATATTCATTCTACTCACCAGTTCACCACTCCTACTCATGCATTGACCTCTTTCTGACCAGCAACTCAATTATATCACAGATCTCTGATTCAAAAATTCACCCCATAATCATTAGTGATCATGCCCCAGTAACACTCAGATGGAATCCTATTAACCAACCCAAACGCATCACTAAATGGCGTTTTAACTCATCTCTTCTTAAAGACCCAGAATTTGACAGCTATCTCAGGAGAGAGTGGGCTTCCTTCCTTGAAATAAATGACTCCCCGGAGACATCACCCACCACTCTGTGGGAAACAGGTAAAGCAGTTCTACGAGGTAAAATCATATCATTCTCTGTCTATAAGAAAAAAAAGGAAAGGGAATATGAAGTGAAACTAGAACAAAAAATAAAGCTACTAGATACGCTGAATGCAAGCAACCCAACAGAAGAAACACAGAAAGAATTAAGAAAATATCAGTTCCAACTGAACGAGATCTTAAATAAGAGAGCACAGTTCTCTTAAATCAATGTAGATATAAAAATCATCAGTAAAGCTCTAACACACAGGATAGCAGAAAAAGCTTTTGACAGAGTAAACTGGAAAACTCTCTTCACTACTTTAAGAAAATTTGGCTTCGGGGACTCATTTATTCACTGGATCAAGATTCTGTACACTGCTCCTTCAGCTACTGTCACCACTAACGGACTAACCTCACAAAGTTTCACACTGCACAGGGGGACGAGGCAGGGATGCCCACTCTCTCCGTCGCTATTCACCATCTTTATAAAGCCTTTAGCAGCAGCCATACGCCAGAACATCCACATCACGTGAATTTAAACATCCCAAATTCAACATAAGATTAGTTTGTATGCTGACGACATTTTACTGTATTTACAAGACCCTCAGTCGTCTCTGCAGGAAACAGTAAATCTCATTGAAACATTCTCCAAGATTTCAGATTACTCAATAAACTGGAACAAATCCTCTATTCTTCCATTACATAACACCAGATGGGATGTAGCACGTCATATATCACCTATCCCCTTATGTTCAGGCCACATCACATACCTGGGCATTAATATTTCCTCCAGGCTGTCAGAATTGATCGGACTAAATTTCACCCCTTTGCTTAAAACACTAGACAATGACCTCCAGCGCTGGATGAACTTACCACTATCCATTGTAGGAAGAATAGCAACCATTAAAATGACAGTACTTCAAAAAATAAATTACCTTTTTTCAATTATTCCAATTCATCCAACTCGCACCTGGTTTCAAAGCTTTAGATTCAATGTTCACTAAATTTTATTGGAAAAACAAAACACCAAGGATCAAACTTACAACCCTACAAAAACCAAAATTGCAAGAAGGCCTTGATGCCCCACACATCCAACACTACTCTCTGGCAAATCAACTGCAGTATATATACAAATGGACACATCCAACTCAATCAGACATCAGCTGGTTAGATATAGAACAAACTATCTGTGAAAACATAACTATTTCAGACCTCCCATTCCTCAGTCAAACCATCAAGCATCATCCTTGTTTCAATGCAGGAACAATAGCTTCAACACTGACAGCCTGGTGGAAATTCCACAAAATCACAAACTCTAGCCTTGCACCATCCAATTTAACTCCAATCTGGCATAACCCTGATTTTCTAAGTAATAAAAAAACACTTAACCTGAATGCGTGGGCTGAAAAAGGCATCACACATCTGAAACATATTTTTCACAATAACACCCTGGTCCCATTCCACCACCTGGTCCAGGAGTTTGGCATCGGGAACAATAGCTTCCTACAATATTTACAAGTTAAAACATCTGTCCAATCCAAGATTAATATTAGAACCATCAATTTGTCTCTTCCTCCATCAACCGAGGAGCTTTTTAACATCCTCTCTCCAAAAAAACTTCTTTCCAAGGTATATAAAATAATAATACTACAGACTGACAAATCCATAGCATTACCCTCTAATAATTGGGAAGAAGAACTCTCTATTGCCCCTGATGCCGACTTCTGGGCTACAATCTTAAAAAACATTTGTTTTATGACCAAAAACACAAACCTTCAACTCATACAGTATAAAGTCCTTCACAGAACTCACTACACTGCACAAAAAATGTCTAAAATGGGTTTCAGGTCAGAAATATGTCCATATTGCACACAGAACTGTCCTGACACCTATATTCACGCCACCTGGCAATGCACACCTGTTAGACAGTTCTGGAAAAAAGTCACAGAGTCCCTGTCCCTCTTTCTGGAAAGCCACATCCCATTATCTCCCTCACTCTGCTTACTTGGTGACGTATCTTCACTTAACTTTAATACAAGTAAAAACAGACTCCTTCTTGTGGCCTTAGCCATCGCCAAGAAAACGATCCTCTTAAACTGGAAATCAAGGAACTCCCTATATTTAACCCAATGGAAAAATCTCCTCTCTGACTACATCTCCCTGGAAAATCTAGCCTCTCCTCTCAACAACACTGCAGAACATCAAGCTCACTGGTCACTTTTTATTGATTTTTTACACACCTAAAAACAACAAGTACTTAAATCCCATCTCTTATCTACTTATTTATTTCTTCTTTTCTGCCAGCCAATACCCTTCACACACACACACACACACACTCACACAAACACACACAATACACAAGCTCTCTCCTCTACTCTTTAAAATAGTACAGTTCCCTGGGACCCCAAGACGATGAGTATACTCTGGTGATGGTAGTCGGGGGCTTCTTTTCATCTAGGTACCCAGACTTGACCCACTGCCCTGTGGGGCCCACTGGTCTGGCGGCCTCCTTGTGAGGTGCTGGAGTTTTCTGTGGCTTGCCTCCTGCGCCCCCAAGCTGCTGGATCTATGTGTGGTCAGCGGGGTCTGGGGGTGGCGCTGGCTGCATCCTGTGGTGGCACCTTGGCCGGCCCTGGGGCTTTGGGGTGGGGGATTCCTCTGCAGCGCGCCCGCACCTCTTCCTTCCTGCTGTCCGCCCTGCGGCCCCTTCCCTCCTCTTTCCTCCTCGCCTGCCTCCCTCTCCCCCTTGCGGGGGGGTGGGGGCCTCCTGCTGCCTGGGGGTCTGCTGCTAGGGCTAGGCTTGCCTTCGGGTGGGGCTCTGGCTGGTGTGGGTACCCGGTCCTGGATGGGGCGGTTCCTGGAACAGCTATGGGGCGGGGCTTCCTCTTGGTGGGTGTCGCCTTTTATCAGTCCTGCCTCCCCCAGTGGGTCGGGGCCTGGGGTGGGCGTGGGGACTCGCTGGTCCAGGGCCCTGGGGGGACCTGCGGTCTTCCTGTGGGGAGCGGTGTCCCGGGGGTGGTCCGCCTGGGTCGGGTCTTCAGTGGGTGTTGGGTCGATGGCTCTGGTGCTGCGGTCCGCTGGGGGGTGTGTTCCTGGTGGGTGCGCCTGGCCGCTGGGGCCCGCCTGGGTCGTCGCCTGCGGGTCCTGGGGCTTGCTGTTCGGGGGGCCATTTGGCACCACTCCCACGCCCCCACTTTGTCCTGGCCAGTTCGGGGCCGGCCCTCACTGGACTCTTGTATATATATTCTCACCTGGGCACACACACAACATTTAGGGTTCTTGGAGTCAGGGGTGGTAGGGATCGATTACCTCGCCCCCCCCTGCCCCTCTTGTCCTCCAATTTCAACTGCACTACATACACAAACTTGGGAGGGTGGGGGTGGGGGTGCTGGGGGAGGAGGAGCATAATCTGGTTTAGGTTGTGACCCCTCTCTGCCCGCCTCTCACCTGCCTCACCTGCCCTCTGTTTTTATTGCACCACGACTTCCACTTGTCTGGGGCAGGCAGAGAGAGGGGGGGGTTGGAGGGCTCCCACTCGACCTGTTTTTCCCCAGTTTTAATGCACCACATCACACTTAGAGCTGCACTTAGGCACGGTGAAGGGATAATGTATCTTTGTCGGGGATCAAAGATACAGAATAACGGGGGGGACAAGGGGTGGATCACTCATTTAGGCCTGGTGCGGCTGGTGGGGTCCGGCCCCTTATGGCTGGGACTCTGTGCTGGGAAGCACCTCTCCAGCAAGTGGGACGGTGTCAGTGGCCTTCGGGCGCAGCTGGGCTCTGGTGCCTGCGGGTGGGGGCCTGGGGCGGCTCCTGGGGGGCTGGTGCGCCCTGCTGGGTTTCATGTCTCTCGGTGGCCTGTGGAGCGGGATCCATGGGCCTGTTGTTCGCTGGAGACCTCGGTGTGGCTGGCTGCCTGTGGGTTGCTGCTCTGTGCGGATGGTCTGGGGGCCTCCTTGGTCCTTCGGGCATCAGTTTCCAGTGCTTCTCTTGGCCCTGGCTCCTCTGAGGCTTGACCTCACCACCGCACATCCTGCCCCATTCCGCCCCACCCAAAACCTTGCTGTGACTGGGACCTGGTCGAACATAAGATCGACCAGGGGCCCCCTTCTCCGGGGGGGTTGCCTGGTCCAGGGGAATCTGGCTCCTGGGGGTCTGGGGGCCTCTGGCCTGCCGTGGGGGGGTGGGGGTGGCTGGACGTAGGAGGTGGGGGTGGGTTGGGGCCGGGTGGATGGGTAGTTGGCGGGGCTGGGTGCCGTATGCGGGGGGCGCCGCCTGGGAGCCCCTGGTGGTGTCCTTCAATCAACCAATCAATCAATCAATCTTTATTTGTATAGGGCCAATTCATAACAAGTGTTATCTCAAGACACTTTACAATAGAGCACAAAGCTCTTCATATTATGGATACACATATATGCATAGATACATATATACATATATAAATTACACATTTACATATATATACAAATATATACATCCAACACCCAACATGAATCCATATAGCCAATCATGAATCCCTCCATCATGGCGGCAAGAAAAAACCTTCTGTTAAGCAGCAGGAAATCTTGAATGTGGACCCCAGTCTCATGATGAACAGCAAATCCACACCATGCTGTGTTGGGTGTGTGGGCAAAGGGAGGGAGGTAAGTGGAGACAAGTGGACTAAAGTAAGAACTAAAGCTAGTGACAGATCAAAGGACCAATCATAGACCTGTCGTCGTCAAATTTGTTTCTGCTGAAAACAAATTTATTAGAGGAGGGTCCTCATGTCTGTGTGGTTGTGGTGATAATTTTATAGAAGTATAATCAACAAAAAGTCTTACTGAAAATAAGAACTTATGGTAGTGACAAACTCATGGGTGCCCAGACCACAAGTGCATCCCTATCATATTTGTCTCAGTCAAGTATAAATGTATTAATGGTAGACCTCTTGAGATGTGACACCTTATTTTCAAGAGGGATCTCATGTCCATGTGGGGCTAAAGATAGTTACTATAGATGTATCAACCATGGATAGAAAGATCATGTTAATATCTACATTAACAGCTATAATGATTATGAACTGGAGTGAGATGGCCAAATATGTGTTATGTCTGTAATTGTAGTTTTTGAGACTTCGTGACTCCACAGCAGCAGGCAGTCTCCACCAAGGATCCCAGGCCACCTAAAAGACAAGAGCCAGAGACGAGTACAGGAGCAAACAGAAAGGGGCAGAGGCAGATATGGAGAGAGAGTGTGAGAGAGAGAGGGATAGAGCCCAGTGTGCCAGATCCCCCCGGCAGTCTAAGCCTATTGCATCTTAACTATGTGTCTAAACTATGGACTATGAGCTGGTCCCTAACTGAAAGCTTTATCAAAGAGGAATGTTTTAAGTCTAGCCTTAAAGATAGAGAGGGTGTCTGCCTCCCGAACCGTGGTCGGTAAATGGTTCCAGAGAAGAGGAGCCTGATAACTGAAGGCTCTGCCTCCCAGACTACTTCTAGAGACTGATGGAACCACGAGCAGGCCAGCATTTTGGGAGCGTAATGTTCTAGAGGGGTTGTACGGCACTACAAGCTCTTTGAGATAAACTGGTGCCTGTCCACTGAGAGCTTTGTAGGTGAGAAGAAGAATCTTGAATTCTATTCAATATTTAATGGGAAGCCAATACAGAGAGGCTAATACAGGAGTAATGTGGTCTCTTCTCCTAGTTCTAGTCAGTACACGTGCTGCAGCATTTTGAACCAGCTGAAGCGTCTGAAGCGACTTACTGGGACAGCCTGAAAGAAGAGAATTACAATAGTCCAGTCTAGAGGTAACAAAAGCATGGACTAGCTTTTCGGCATCGCTCTGGGACAGGATAGGCCTAATTTTAGCGATGTTACGAAGATGAAAAAAGGCTGTTCTTGAAATTTGCTTTATGTGAGAGTTAAAGGATAAATCCTGATCAAATAGAACCCCAAGATTTCTAACAGTTGTGCTTGGCGTCAGGCTAATGCCATCTAGGGCAGTTAAATCATTAGAGAAGGTTTCTCTAAGGTGTCGAGGGCCCAGCACAATGATCTCTGTCTTGTCTGAGTTAAGAAGAAGAAAATTTTTGGCCATCCATGTCCTAATGTCCTTTAGACACGCGTCTACTTTAGATAACTGATTTGTCTCACCTGGCTTCATTGATACATACAGCTGAGTATCATCAGCGTAACAATGAAAATTAACGGAGTATTTCCTCATGATATCACCGAGGGGAAGCATATAAATGGAGAAGAGAATTGGACCTAGCACAGAGCCTTGAGGAACTCCGTAACTTACTTTAGTGTACACAGAGGACTTGTTGTTCACGTGTACAAACTGGTATCTATCAGATAAGTAGGACTTAAACCAATTTAGGGCAGTCCCTGTAATCCCGAGTAATACCTCTAATCTCTGTGTAAGAACATCATGATAAATGGTGTCAAAAGCTGCACTAAGATCTAAAAAAACAAGTACTGAGAGAAGTCCCTCATCTGAAGCTGAGAGTAGGTCGTTAGTTACTTTAACTAGAGCAGTCTCTGTGCTGTGATGAGCTCTAAATCCTGACTGAAAGTCCTCAAACAGGCTGTTGTCGTGAAGGAAGTCACATAGCTGATTAGCCACTACTTTCTCCAGGATCTTTGAAGTAAATGGAAGGTTTGATATAGGCCTGTAGTTGGCTAATGTTCCCGAATCGAGGTTAGGTTTTTTAAGGAGAGGTTTGATTACAGCTACTTTAAAAGACTATGGCATGTAGCCTGTTGATAGAGATGTATTTATTGTCTCCAGCAGGGATGGACAAACTAAGGGAAAGACCTCCTTGAACAGTTTAGTTGGGATCGGGTCTAAAAGGCAGGTAGATGGTTTGGAGGAGGAGACAAGAGAATTTAGCTCCTGAAGGCTGATTGTAGAAAAATGATCTAACTCAGGTTACAATTAATGGTACGGTAGGTTCAGGTGAAAGCAGGGAGTTGCTAATTTTATCTCCAATTTTCAGAATTTTATTATTAAAAAAGCTCATAAAGTCCTCACAGCTGAGCGCTAGAGGAATCACAGGCTCAATAGAGCTCTGACTCTGTGTCAGCCTGGCTTGGTGCCTTCGTGGGGATGGGTTGGTGCCCCTTTGGGTCCTGGGGCTGTCCCTGGGTCCAGTAGCTTTGGGGGCCTGTGTGGCGGGTTTCAGGTGCCCTGGTGGCTCGAGTGGTGCCCTTGGCCGTGGTCTCCCTGGGTATGGGCAACTATTTGGGTATGATCACCTCACATGCATGCCTGTACAGATACTCAAGCTCCAGTCGAGACTTACCGTAAAGAAGTGATCTGTTCCGTCAGAACATGCTGAGTCGGGCATTCTCACACATTTTCTCACATCCTGTGATGCTTTCTCCCTCCCTGTCCCATCCCTATGGGCCCACCCCCTACTATCAAGACCCCACATCTCCGGTGCCCCTGGTTTCTTACAGCCTTTACTTCCCTCATGAACTTAGATCAGCACAGTACTTGGACTGCTATTTCAAATCAACAGCATCACCTGTCTGTCTTCCTCCCCGTTTGTCTTGTCTCGTCCTATCTGTCACTATTTCCCCTTCTTTCACACTGTGGTGTAACACAGCCCTCCCCTTCAGCTCACTTCCGGGGTTTAATAAAGTTTGATTTGATGGAGTAGCCTACAGGGAGGGCTGGTGATGGTCACTGGTAGCAGTTAATCATACTTACTTATCTCTCACTGCAAAGAAAAAAATGCATTAGTCTTTTCAATGCTGTCATCTGTCACAGTGCTCAGCCAGAAAGATAATGCAGACAAGGGAATAAAGAGAAAAAAAAAAAAAAAAAAACCTGCAGAAACCCTGTTTTTAGTGTATGTCTATTTTGGAGTTATGGCGCCCCCTGGAGAAAACAGCACGAGTCGCCACTGTTGAGGAGGTAATGTTTAATAACACTGATGGCATTGTTGGGGGCGGGGGATCATGTTGTATTTTTGTTTGTCTTGAATGTAAAGCATGAAACATTAATTAACTTTAAGGCCATATATGTGACCCTGAGACATAAATCAGCAGCAGATCAACACACTGATCGAAGTCTGAGGGGAGTGCATGAGACACTGGAGGAATAAACATGTTTGAGTTTTCTCTGTCGCTCCAAATTAATCTGAACCATATTCATGAAACAGCTTTAACTTTAATAAGACACCAGGACCCTCATTTATCACCAGTGCATGGATAACACCTCAGACAAACACTTTGGGAAGAACGCTGGACCATCAGGAGAGCAGATCTGCCCTGACAGGGACGATGAGTTTGATGAATTAAAAGCTTTATTATTTACATTTGACTGATTTTGCTAAAACTGTTTAATGTACTGTGGTTTGCACTCATGTTAGTGATGATAATGATAATATACAGAGCTGTGAAGGAATATGTCAAAAGGTGACAAAAAAGGAAAAACAGAAGAATCTGTAAGGGGGAAAAAACTTTTTCACAGCTCTGTAGAAAACAAAAAACAAAGTCTGAAGAATAAATGACGTCCTGTCTGTTTTAGCCGGGATACCCACACAGCTAAAAAAAATTTAAAAGATGTGAGACAGGCCACAAGCTTAAATCTGGAAATCAGATCAAAATCATGAGTAACGATGAGTCCATGTGATATTTAAGTCAAAATAATTGAATCAACACAGAAACAGCCTTCATCAGTCTGTCTGCAGCTCCATGGATCAGTCCAAGTCCTCATCCTCTCATCGTCTTTGTTTATCAGTCTGTCAGTGCCAGCGGCCCGTGTCCAGCCCCTCTGCGTCCTGTCCCAGGACGTCCTCTGCTGGTGGACTCTGTGCAGCAGGAGGCCTCAGCAGGTCTATGAGGTGTCCGTCTTTGAGCCTCAACACGGCCTGTCTCAGACCCCACCTGCAGCGAGGACGGACACATCAGAGGACGTGAAGAGTGAGGACGCAGAGCCTGATCACCCTGAACACTTAAAAAGAGGTTTTAATAAAACTGAACAACTTTTTATTTCAACTTTGATCATGTTTCAGTATTTCTGACATTGTTGTCCACATCTGTTCAAAGTCTTCTGTTTTCTCTCAGCATTTCTTCAAGACTCAACAGGATTAAAACATGATTTCTGCATCTTTTCAATGTCTAAACACTCATCGGCCACTTTATTAGGCACACCTCTTGAACTCACTCCTACCCTCACCTATGGTCAAGAGCAGTGGGTAGTGACTGAAAAAACAAGATCGTGGGTACAAGCGGCTGAAATGAGTTTCCTGCAGGGTGTCCAGGCTCTCCCTTAGAGACAGGGTGAGGAGCTCAATCATCCAGGAGGGGCTCGGAGTAGAGCTGCTGCTCCTCCGCATTGAGAGGAGCCAGATGAGGTGGCTCGGGCATCTAATCAGGATGCCTCCTGGACACCTCCCTGGTGAGGTGTGCAGGGCACGTCCCACCAGGATGAGACCTCAGGGAAGACCCAGGACACGCTGGAGAGACTATGTCTCTCAGCTGGCCTGGAAACGCCTCGGGATCCCCCATGAAGAGCTGAAAAAGGAAGCTGGGGTGAGGAAAGTCTGGGCTTCTCTGCTTAGGCTTCCTGCACTGCCACCTCACACCTGCTCCTGACCACCTAATCACCGCTCATTAACCAGCTCTGGACACCTCTGCAGCGTCAGTGAATTTCCACTTCTACTGTGGTTTGTGCTGGCGGTTCTTTTCCTCGACCTCAACTGTTTTTGTGCTGGCTTTGAGCCCTTTTGTATCTCCCATCCGGAGGTTTTTGCCTTTGAGTGCTTTTGTGATATCCACGAGCCCTCATCACCGCTGCCACCTGTAAATACTCACCTTTGTCACTGGAATCCCACACGGACACTGAAAACCCCCATTACCCTTGGATTGTGTTAAACAATAAAACCACTGTCAACTTTTTACCTGCCATCTTTGAACTTTTGGGTCCAACTATACCTTAAAGGGTCATTTCCTAACAGTAATCCACCGACCAGAGCCAATGGAACCAGCCAAAGTGGACCAGATAAAAGAGGCTTTAACAAACCAAGGAATCCTCTTAGGACAACATGACAATATGCTGCGTGGAGTAGCCGGCTCCTTGGAGGAGCTCTCACGCCAGGTGATTCAGAACAACATTGAGCTGAATGAGCTCAGAGTATTCCTCCAGTCCCTGTTCCTGCTTCTCTCTCTCCCTCATCCGGTACTTTTAAAGAACCTTTTGTGACCATGCCAGAACTTTATTCTGGGGATTTTGGCTCCTGTGGCCCCTTCATCTTTAATTGCCAGTTAGTCTTTAAATTACAGCCCTCCAGTTATTCCTCTGAGGAGGCTAAAGTGGCCTACATGATCAATTTACTTAGAAGAAAGGCGGCTAAATAGGCTTCTGCATTATGGGAGGGGGGTTCTAGTGGGCTATCTTCTTTTGACCAATTTACTTCCCACTTAGGTCAGGTGTTTGACCATCCTATTCAGGGGCAAGAGGCTGCTAAGCGTCTGGTTCTAATGGAAAGACAGAGACGTCTGGATGAGCAGCTGTCAATGTACTGCAGAGAGAGCGATCATTCCCTTCCCTCCTGTCGCAATCAGCCAAAAGGCAGGACTCATCATTAAAGAAGAGCGTAGTGGTGAGTCAAACCTCTTCTCTTAAAGTGGCACGTAGTCACTTTAATTAAAGGTCAGACAATAGAGCAAGTGCAATCATACAAATACCTCGGGACTATAATAGATGAAAAATTGAGTTTTAATGAAAACTGCAGATCTGTCTGTAAAAAGGGCCATTAGAGCCTTCACTGCCTTAGGAAACTGGCACACTTCCACATTGGCTGAACCATTGTAACCTTGTTTTACCGTTGTTTTATTGAGTCTGTTTTATCCTTTTGCCCGGTGGCATGGTTCGGTCAGACCTCAGTGGCGGAGAAAAGTTCACTGAATCAAATAGTCAGATGGTCCAGTCATCTGATAGGTGAACCCCAGTCTTGTATCACCTTCCTGTACACTAAACAGATACAGAGGATGGCTTCAGCAATTCTTAACAATGACTCCCATCCTCTACGGGGTGAATTTCGGGTCCTTTCCTCTGGACGGAGGTTTTTAGTCCCAAGGTGCAGGACACAGCGTTATAAAATTAACTTTGTTCCTGTTGCCATCACTGAGCTCAATAAGAAACAGTGACATAGCACTTTATTTACTTATCTATTTTTTAATCCTATTTATTTGCTCTATCTTTACTGTGACTTTTATCACTGTTATGTTTCTATAGTTATCTTCTTGAGGTTTGTTATTGTGTTTTATTGTTTGTTGTTTGATCTATCTGATCTTATTTATTCTACTGATCCATGCTGCTATATATGGTGAAACACTGAGCACTTTATGTCTTGTCACTTTGACCAAATACCTGCCAGTTTATTGTTTGTGTGTGGTTTGTGTTGTGGAATGCAATCACTCTGTCTGCAAGACAGATCTACCCTTGGGTAAAAATAAAGTAATCTATCTATCTGTCTATCTATCTATCTATCTGTCTATCCCCTCCACCCTGTTTTGGCCTCAGCAGTCGATTAAATTCCATGTTTTTTTAGATTCAGGTGCTGATGACAATTTCATTGACGAGGGTTTCGTTAAGAAAAACAATATACCTTTCGAACCCCTGCCTCAGTCCAAGAAAGTAAATGCACTTGATGGTCGTATCATCACTTCTGTCACTCACCAGACCATCCCTTTAACTCTCCTGCTCTCTGGTAACCACAGAGAGCAGATTGTTTTTTTTTAGTTATTCCCTCACCTCACTCCCCTTTAATTTTTGGCCTTCCCTTGGTTCAGACAGCACCGTTCACATATTGATTGGGCCAGTTCCTCCCAGACTTCTACTCGGAGCATCCTGACAAGCCGGGTAAGACGATGGGAGATGTTCGTTGGGGGGGGGGGGGGGGGGGGGGGGGGGGGGGGGGTACTGTGAGGATGCCTCCCTCTCTGTCTTGCTCTCCCCCTCTCTCACTGCCTCACTGCTCTCTGCTGCCTGAAGAGTGGGTGTGATTCCCTGCACACTCTCACTGCGATCTCACCAAACTCACACCTGCTCCTGCTCACCTAATCACCGATCACTACTTAAACCAGCTCTGGACACCTCTGCAGTGTCAGTGGATTTCCACTGACACTGTGGTTTGTGCTGGCCGTTCTTTTCCTCAACCTCAACTGCTCTTGTGCTGGCTTAAAGCCCTTTTGTATCTCACATCGGGACGTTTTTGCCTTTGAGTGCTTGAGTGACTTGAACCCCCTTTAGATTGTGTTAACCAATAAAACCACTGTCAACGTTTACCTGCCTCCATCTTTGAGCTTTTGGGTCCAACATTACAACATTAGAGGATCATTCCTTAACACAAAGGTCTTTGGGCCTGATCCACTAAAGGATTGCGTATATAAAAACACGTGCAAACTTGATAGCGCACGCAAAGCTGATCTACTATCAGGATGCACCAAGGATTGCGTCTGTCAAATGAGCAAAATAGCATGTGCAGTCCATTTAGCGTGTTTGCCTTCATGAATATACAGAGTACATGCAGATGATCGGAATGCGCAAAATACTGGGAGGAGGAGATGCAAATGTAATCATTTAGCACCCGCAATGTGATTTATCAAACCCGTAACCCGGTGTTTTTGCGTCTAAACTTAACACATTTTAAAGCCAGGTGCAACAAAAGCACAGCGTTACAAACAGAGGGCTGTCGTCATTGTAGTGAGAAGCAGGGGTCGCATTAACTGAATATTTTCCGTCATTGACTGAACTTTTTGATGAATGATGGAAGGACTTGGAGGCTGTCTGTCATTGTAATGGACTGGAAAAAGAGGGAGGATCCAGTGTGGCTTCATACTCATGCAGACACACTTGTAAAGTAAACCCTCCCTTTGTTTGCGCTCTACATCATGGAGGAGGTCAGTTAACCTATGTAAAAAAAACTTTCATAGCCATAGTCACTCCGTTTGTCACTCAGAGCTGACTTTATCACACTCACCACACACTGACAGTGAGTTCAGGAGCTGTCAGTGTGTGGAAAGTGTGACGCTGTCAGTGCGTTAAAGGCAAGAGTACCCGTGCAGTCTGTGTGTGCGTAACTGTAAGACTTGGCTGTGGCTGTAAGAAATGACAGGGAGCTGTAACTGGAGCTTCAAAGTCCTGTTTAGAAGTTCATGACTTCATTATTATGTAATAACGGCAGTAAATCCATCACAGTCAGGTTTGCTGTCAGTGTTGTCATTTTATATTTGTGATGTTTAACTATATAAAACTATTCACGCTCATGTCCCGACTGTTAGAGAAAATCCACTCTGGTCTTTGTACATTTCTATGAATCTGTTCATGCCTGTACACTGGACTTTCAAACATGTATTTAAGTATTTTATGGTCATTCAATGCATGATTTAACTTTTAAAAAAAAAACTATGTTTTTTTAAATTTACTGTTCAAAAGTAAGAGACCTCTGACTGCTCACCTGCAGTAACTCAGGAGCCCAATAGGGGGCAGCAGCCACACTGTGGACCACAGGTTCAGATGATCAGCTGATGGAGGTGTTCATCCTCACTCTCTGTTTGTCTCTGCAGGATCAATGGATGTGGACAGATGGACAGAGCTTCAGTCATAATGGATGGGGATACCAAAACAACGCCACTTTATACTCCTGTACAGTGGCGGCTGGTCCATAGGGGGCGCTGGGGCGCCGCCCCCTCCAAAATTAGACAGAGAAAGTCTTCTTAAACACAACATAATTTGTCTTTAAATTATAAAAAATAACGGATAAAAACATTTATTTTTACCACACAGTAATAGTCTGTCAGCAGCACCTGTCACCATTCAATAAAAGGGGTTTCACAATGTTTTTACGTAGTAACTCTGTTGTGAATACATAGTTTACGTACAGAGGGGCGCCGGTCTAATGGGTGTCTATGCAAGTCCTTAAACTTTTGCTCAGCATGTGACCTGAGGCGTCTTTGGGATTGGCCGCTTCAACTTTGCCTCCGGGGTGCAGGCAGGTGCGCCCCGGACACTCCCACTTTGACTGGCAGCAAATCAGTATTGTTCTGGTGTTTCTTTTCCTCCTGTGACTGGACAACGAGCGCTGTCAATCATATCAACACATCACCGCAGCAGATATGATTTACTAATGCACAAGCATCTCACGTATCCTCACGCGTCAGACCGATGCTCCCATAGACCGAGGAGGCGTCGTCCAGAGATCCGTCAGAGGATCACAGGAGAGGTGAGATTGCATTGGAGAAGAAAATCAGTAAGAGGCTATGCTGCACTGAAGATTAGATTAGGATGTGTCTTTCCTAGTAGACATAACATAATTCAAGGGGCAAAGTTTTCCATTTTATGTCACACATGGCACTAAACCAAAGATCAGGAGCCACAAAATGAGTTTGCCAAGAAGATATAAATGCTTTGTTCAGTAGAACATTATCCTTTTGCAGACTTAAGTTCTCAAAAATCTATATAGTTTTTAATTCTTGCATATTTTTACAAAAACAAAATACTTTTAGAAGGAATTGGGGCTTTTATTGGGTGGGTAAGTTTGTTTTTACCCTACTAAAAGTATATTTTAAATTTAATTGTCAAAATTGATACATTATTTGATGAAAATATTGTATAAAGGGACCTTTAAAAATATATTTTTAAAAATCATGGCAAAGCAGGAACAAGATAGGAGAAATTGCAATATTAATATTATACACAAGTGCGTGTAGATTATTGCAGAGGTTTATTGCACTGCTCATTAAATATTACTTACATTGTGTGAAAGCCTTTGAAAAACTACAAAAAAAGAACTGATAATGCTATCAAGTTATGTGTTGCAGTTTACTGGTGAAAACAGTGGGGTTTTATTAGTCTCAAAAGTGTAAACAACATAAATTCTTTACCTCTTAGGTGTATGTCCATTACAGAATTATTTTTTAATCTACTGGAGCTTTTAGATTTGACACTTACCTTGTGCCTTTCCAGCTTGTACCATTGTGCACAGTATAAAATTAATGAAAATAGACCAAGAAAAGGTATATCTTGTCTTTAAATGTTGTAGTTTTATTATGGCAACTAAACATGTGATAAAAAATAATAAATATCAATATAAATATATACAGTATTGTCATTATATATAATTGTATACCATATGTTTAGTTGCTATAATAAAATGTTCTGTTTGGATACAGACATTATACATTCTGTTGGTGTTTTTTGCTGACTGAATACTGCACATAACGGTACAAAGTTAAAGTATTCAAAGCTCCAGCAGATGAAAACAGACTCCTGTAATGTAAAGTTTATTTTTTTGACTTTTTAAAATTTGAAGTAGTTTTGCTGAAAACTATAAATGTCATCCAAACACTGACAGCCTCCATTTCAGCTGTGAGAATCAGTCAGCTGGTGTGAGCCGTCTGCCCTTTGTGCTGCATGCTTGTATCTGATTTTTTTTTCTTATTTGTTTTTGTTTTGTTTTGTTCATACTTTTTACAGTTAATCTAAACCAAAAACTGTATCACATAGTTTTACCTTTAATTTTAAAGCATCAGTTTAGTGGTACATATGATTCTGTTTGTGTTTACAATCTTGAGCCATGAGACATCATGTATAAGATAAGACACTGTTCAGGTGACACAAGAAATGTTCATAAAATGGTGAAACTGACATAAATTACAGCTTTATTTTATGGGAGCAGGTTAAACTTTGGCTGTTTTATTGATTTTTTTTCAGTAAATACTGATGTTAACTTTTGGTAATAAAATGTGTTTTTCTATGTATTTTTTAATGACAGATTCACACAGTACCACGCCATGTTTCCTGAAGATTCTCTCAGCAGCTCCTTGAAGGCCGACCCAGTGCTCAACTAAAGCTGAAGACAGAGCTCAGTCTTATCTACAGCAAGGAGGAGTTCAGGGCCTGCTGTGGAGCTGTGGATCTTATCCAGTTGTTGATGGAAAATAATCTTGGAGAGGTATTTTCAGAGACTGTCACTCTGCTAAAGATCCTCATCACCACACCCATGACCACTGCAGAAGCTGAGGTGCTTCTCAGAACTTTCCTCAGAAACACCATGAACCAGGACAGGCTGAATGCACTGGCTATGCTGTCAATGGAAGAGAGACTGGTGACAGATATGATGGACTTCAGTCAGAGGGTCACTGAGAAATTTGCAGCCCCGAAGGAAAGGAGGGCAAAATTTCTGTTCAAATAGTGCATCGTTCAAAGTAGGTTGTACTGTGATTATGTTTTGTCTTTAGTTTCTTTTCACTGTAGTATGGAGCGCTTCTTTGGTTTGTTTCCTCCAAAGCTGCGCCCCCCTTAAAATTTTTGGCACCAGCCGCCACTGCTCCTGTATCTACCTGCGTACTACTGGTGAGTCCACACACCTGTTTGGCTCCACCAAGAGATGTTGGTCACACATGTATCAGTGAACGTTTGTTCATTACTTCACACAAAACAGCCCTCAGAATGTGTTGTTCATCACTGCAGGACAGGAAGAATTATAAAATTGTACATTTACATAAAAACACTGAGAAACACTGTGAACAGTCTGCTTCTGTCTGATCTGCTCTCGGATAAACTCAGAAACATATTTTACTGCATTTTTTCATGAATCATCACATTATAAGGCACATTGTAAGTAATTTTAAAAAAGCTTCTGGGCAGTGATTGAACATTAGCACAAAGACGAATAACATGTGAGGGACAGAGGTCCATACCACACAGTTTTCATCTGGTTTTCTGGCTCTTGATCCTCGTAGACTTCTGTACTGATGCACTCGTGTTCAGCGTCTATATGATCTCACAAATAAAGTGTTTTTGATCAGCATTTTTACTCCACCCTGAGTTATAATTTAAGTACGCCACTTTCATAAATTAACAAGGGTGAAAACACAGCCTGCATCAAATAAATGAATAAATAAATAAGTAAATAAATAAATAAATAAATAAATACCATATTAAATAAATAGCCTTGTGCCTTTTGTGCTGTTCTACTTCAGATTTTGCCAGCCTAAAGGAGTGTATAATCATCTTATAAACTGCTGCAGTTTTTTTTTGAGAGCCTCAGCCGCCACAGGTGGTGAGGCTGAGACTATTATTTGGACTAATAGATAAATGCTCTAATATTGTAGGGATAAAAAATTAAAAAAAAATCATAAAAGGTACATTCACCATGAATGCATTTATGCCTCTCCTGCTAAAATATTAATGTATCCACACAAACATGAAAAAATAAATAAAGAAAAAAAACACAGCTTTTCCCTTAAAAACCTTAAAAAACAAATAAAATTATAAAAGCAATCAGATTTTAAGTGTTTTTAAGGTTTAATAGCTCTGTAATCCCTGTCATTGCAGTAACAATACTGGGGAAAAGCATACATTTCCTGTATTTTTTTAAACAAGGAAATTACATCAGATACATGAAGTGTTTTTTTTCATATAGATATTTTTTTTATAAAAATAAATGTGAGTCCTCCTCCTCTGCCCTGCTCTCCCCCCTCCCTTCTGTTTCCTCCTGCTGCTCCTGAAGTAGGTGTTGTTTCTCCGCTCTCTCCCTGCACACCTGACTTTGATCACCTCATCACTCTTCACTACTTAAGCCGGCTCTGGACAGGACTACAGTGTCAGTGGATTTCCGCTACTACTGTGGTTTGTTACCAGCGATCATTTTTTCTTCTGCCTCTGCAGATTACTCTAGCTCTAAGCTTTATTTTTCTCCTCCCTGTTTGGGAGTGGTTTTTTTTGTTGGTTATTTTTGTGATGACGGGTTTTTGTGACTCTGTGAATTCTTACCTGCTTCTCTGCTCCTCTCTCCACAGTGTCTGCCACGAGCCCTCACCACCGCTGCACCTTATATCACTCACCTGAGTCACTGGAGTCCCTCACTGGCACAAAGATTCCCCTTGCCCCTCCATGCACTGCTACTTTGTGTGTCATCAATAAAATCACTGTACATGTGCTACCAGCCTCCTTCCTTGAGCTTTTGGCTCCAACAACAAACGTAGAGAGGATCATATCCTAACAATATAGATTTAATCAAATTAAAACCTCATAAATTCAAATTTAAAATGTAGATACAATATGAAAAGCAAGGATGAGATTAATGTTTTGCTAGTATATCATACAATTTTGCCAAAAATAATTGGCTTTATGTATGCGACATGCTTATATATACATATATGTATCTGTGTTTGTGTGTTTTTTTCCCTTTTTTTTATTTTAGCAAAACTTTAAAATGATACCTTATCAAGTGCCCATGTTTGAGTGCATACCTGCAGTGTAATGAGAGGTGGCCATGTTGATAAGACTGCATTCAGTGGCGCAAAAAGGAGGTATGCAGTATGTCCAGCAAACGATGTGGGCTTCATAGATAATTGGACATCCTTCTGGGGAAAACCTGGTCTGATAGGAAGAGATGGCATCCATCCTACTTTGGCTGGTGCATCTCTCCTATCTAAAAACATGGCAGAGTCTGACCTATGACCTCTCAGAGATGAGACCATGTTGCAGAGCTGCAGTCCTCCACGCTCCTCTGCGCTTGCTTTAGGACAGTTATCCACCCATTACTGTTATGACAGTAGTGTTCATCACTGTGATAACTGTTATGACAGTTGTGTTCATCACTATGATAACTGCTATGACAGTTGTGTTCATCACTATGATAACTGCTATGACAGTTGTGTTCATCACTATGATAACTGCTATGACAGTTGTAG
The DNA here is from genome assembly GCA_037902135.1 of Cetoscarus ocellatus. Lineage (NCBI taxonomy): Eukaryota > Metazoa > Chordata > Actinopteri > Labriformes > Labridae > Cetoscarus > Cetoscarus ocellatus. The sequence continues at coordinate 83,289 of JBAMNC010001326.1, forward strand.
TAGTGATGAATATTATTCTATAGAGGCTGTGTCTGTCCCCCGACCCAAACGTCACATATATGTTAGCACAAAAACAAATAAAAAAGTTGTCAATCATAGAAATCTGATTAAAATCAAAACCTCAAATGTAGAAGCTTCAAAACATCAGATAATTAGATGTGGTCTCTTAAATATTAGATCACTGAGATCTAAATCTTTACTAGTGAATGACCTTATATCAGAAAATCACATTGATTTACTCTGTCTAACAGAAACGTGGCTGTGCCAGGAGGAATATGTCAATTTAAATGAATCCACTCCTCCCAGTCACTCAAATACTCATATACCCCGCGACACAGGCCGTGGTGGTGGTGTAGCAGCTATTTATCATTCTTGTCTCCAAATCAATCAGAGACCAAAAGCTAATTACTCCTCTTTTGAAAGCCTTGTTCTAAATTTATCTCATACTGACTCAAAAACCTGCCAGCCTGTCCTATTTGTGATAATTTCCCGTCCTCCAGGCCCTTATTCTGAATTCTTATCAGAATTTTCTGAGTTCGTATCAAACTTGGTCCTTAGCTCTGATAAAATACTTATTGTAGGTGATTTTAATATCCATGTCGACAAAGAAAGTGATAGCCTTAGCTCAGCTTTTATGTCCTTAATAGACTCTGTTGGTTTTATTCAGGCTGTTCATGAAGCTACTCATCCTTTCAATCACACTCTTGATTTGGTTCTAGCATATGGCCTTGATGCTGATAGACTAACAGTTTTTCCTGAAAATCCTTTATTATCCGATCACTTCTTAGTAACTTTTAACATGTTCTTAGAGGATTTTGTGTTTTGTAACAAAATTGTGAAGAGTAGAAATCTGTCCAATGGTGCCGTGGCTAAATTTAAAGAAGCCATTCCTGCTGCCTTAAACTCAATAAATTGGCCAACTGATAACTGTGGTATTAGCTATAGCCCCTCTCAGCTGGATCAGCTTGTTGACGACTCTGCCAGTCTACTAAGATCCACGTTGGACTCAATTGCACCACTGAGACAAAAAACTATTAAACCTCAGAGGACAGCTCCTTGGTTTACTGCTGAAACTCGTGAACTTAAACAAGCATCCCGTAAATTAGAGAGAATATGGCGCTCCAATAAGAGGGAGGAGTCACGTATACTTTGGCGGGAAAGTCATAATAACTACATGACATCCTTACGACATGCTCGAGCTGCCTACTACTCCTCACTAATTGAAGAAAATAAAAACAACCCTAGGTACCTTTTCAGCACTGTAGCCAGGCTGACACAGAGTCAGAGCTCTGTGGAGACTGTGATTCCTCGAGCTCTTAGCTGTGAGGACTTTATGAGCTTTTTTAATGATAAATTCTTAAAATTAGAGATAAAATTAGCAACTCCCTGCTTTCACCTGAACCTATCGTACCATTAATTGTAGTCAGACCTGAGTTAGATCATTTTTCTACAATCAGCCTTCAGGAGCTAAATTCTCTTGTCTCCTCCTCCAAACCATCTACCTGCCTTTTAGACCCGATCCCAACTAAACTGTTTAAGGAGGTCTTTCTCTTAGTTTGTCCATCCCTGCTGGAGACAATAAATATATCTCTATAAACAGGCTACATGCCATAGTCTTTTAAAGTAGCTGTAATCAAACCTCTCCTTAAAAAACCTAACCTCAATTTGGGAACATTAGCTAACTACAGGCCTATATCAAACCTTCATTTACTTCAACGATCCTGGAGAAAGTAGTGGCTAATCAGCTATGTGACTTCCTTCACGACAACAGCCTGTTTGAGGACTTTCAGTCAGGATTTAGAGCTCATCACAGCACAGAGACTGCTCTAGTTAAAGTAACTAACGATCTACTCTTAGCTTCAGATGAGGGACTTCTCTCAGTACTTGTTTTGTTAGATCTTAGTGCAGCTTTTGACACCATTGATCATGATGTTCTCATACAGAGATTAGAGGTATTACTCGGGAATACAGGGACTGCCCTGAATTGGTTTAAGTTCTACTTATCTGATAGATACCAGTTTGTACACGTGAACAACAAATCCTCTGTGTACACTAAAGTAAGTTATGGAGTTCCTCAAGGCTCTGTGCTCGGTCCAATTCTCTTCTCCATTTATATGCTTCCCCTCGGTGATATCATAAGGAAATACTCTGTTAATTTTCATTGTTACGCTGATGATACTCAGCTGTATGTATCAATGAAGCCAGGTGAGACAAATCAGTTATCTAAACTAGACGCGTGTCTAAAGGACATTAGGTACTGGATGGCCAAAAATTTTCTTCTTCTTAACTCAGACAAGACAGACAGTGTGTCCCAAATCGCATACTTCCATACTCCATACTTAAAATTTTCAAATTGAGTGTACTAAGCATACTACATACTCTGAGTGCGCAAATTTTGAGGGTATAGTGCTGTCCCAAATTGTGTACTGCCGAGCGGCGTACTCACCGGAAATGACGACACGATGTGGCCCTCTTCTTCTTCTACGTCGAATTGTGACCGGCTTGCAGCGCATTACTGCCAAATACCGCCAGCATTTGCCCGCAAATTTTCAGACTTTTAAGTCATTTATCTAATATATATCTTATAAAATCATATCAATAGCATATCTTATTATATCATATAAACACCTAAAAGCAAAATGAATATTCATCGCGCTTTGCTACGCCGAAATCGGCGCCAACAGCACCATATCCTCCTTCTGGCTGAAGATGCACCAGTATGTATACTTTATTTATATTGTTATAATTATTATTATATTATTTATTTTGTTTTTATACTTTATTTGTGTGATCTAGATTGCAAAACATTTGGTGACGAGTCATTTTATTTTTTCAAACCTGTTTCAACTCGGAATTTCAAACTTTCTCCTGTTATACAATGTAAAGATAACCCTATACAAGTTAAACTTAACAGTAAAAATACATGTCCGTCCCTAGAAAGAGCAAAACATATAACCTTACAGACATCGAACAAAGGGGAAACGTGACAGTAATGACATGATATATGCTGCAGATAGACCTAAGTAGCTGATACTGGCTTTATTCACAGGCTATCTACCGAGCTAAAGTTAGCTATTAGCTGCCGTATTTAGCGAGTATTTACGAATGATCAAGCCTTCTCCACATTTCTAATACCAGCATCCTCTACAGTGAAGGCGAAAATTAATCCTATATTCATACATCACAATTAGCAGTGTAGAGTTAGACGTTTTGCGGGGATCGGTGCAGCTGACTGAGGCAAGCGAGAGAGCTACGTGGGGCGCCGCAGCAGTTAAAATACACCGATAATGTAAAATGTATGAGTGGTGCTTCTGGTCATATAGTCCCTGTGCAGGGTCTGCTGACCCGCTGGTTATTTTTATTTGCCCGGTAATACTAGAACCCCGGCAGCTGTTGACCCAACTAGCGTTAGCATTTGTGATAGCTGTTAGCCCAACTAGCATTACCATCCATGATTGCCTACCATTCATGGTACAAAACAAACAAAAAATACAAGTTAAACCACAAATGTACCCAAAACGACAACAGCTGATAGTGCTTGGTGGACACAACACGTGTAAAACACAACATTAATAACTTACATTTGTACAGCGCTGCCACATCCACCGTGGACGCTGCAGTGCCACAGCTGTCCGCCGCCATTGTTGCCGAAGGAATGAGTACGTTGAGTGTCCACAGCTGCATACTCAAAATCCTGACCGATTTGAGTACGTCATCCCGGTACTTTTGCATACTCATTTTTTCGCATACTTTCCATACGTCTATTCATTTTGATGCAGTATACTCAAAATTTTAAGTATTGAATATGGAAGTATGCGATTTGGGACACACCAAGAGATCATTGTGCTGGGCTCTCGACACCTTAGAGAAACCTTTTCTAATGATTTAACTGCCCTAGATGGTATTAGCCTGACGCCAAGTACAACTGTTAGAAATCTTGGGGTTCTATTTGATCAGGATTTATCCTTTAACTCTCACATAAAGCAAATTTCAAGAAGAGCCTTTTTTCATCTTCATAACATCGCTAAAATTAGGCCTATCCTGTCCCAGAGCGATGCTGAAAAGCTAGTCCATGCTTCTGTTACCTCCAGACTGGACTATTGTAATTCTCTTCTTTCAGGCTGTCCCAGTAAGTCTCTTAAGACGCTTCAGCTGGTTCAAAATGCTGCAGTACGTGTACTGACTAGAACTAGCCTCAAAGAGCTTGTAGTGCCGTACAACCCCTCTAGAACATTACGCTCCCAAAATGCTGGCCTGCTCATGGTACCATCAGTCTCTAGAAGTAGTATGGGAGGTAGAGCCTTCAGTTATCAGGCTCCTCTTCTCTGGAACCATTTACCGACCACGGTTCAGGAGGCAGACACCCTCTCTACCTTTAAGGTTAGACTTAAAACATTCCTCTTTGATAAAGCTTTCAGTTAGGGACCAGCTCATTGTCCATAGTTTAGACACATAGTTAAGATGCAATAGGCTTAGACTGCCGGGGGGATCTGGCACATTGGGCTCTATCCCTCTCTCTCTCACACTCTCTCTCCATATCTGCCTCTGCCCCTTTCTGTTTGCTCCTGTACTCGTCTCTGGCTCTTGTCTTTTAGGTGGCCTGGGATCCTTGGTGTAGACTGCCTGCTGCTGTGGAGTCATGAAGCCTCAATAACTACAATTACAGACATAACACATATTTGGCCATCTCATTCCAGTTCATAATCATTATAGCTGTTAATGTAGACATTAGCATGATCTTTCTATCCATGGTTGATACATCTATAGTAACTATCTCTAGCTCCACATGGACATGAGATCCCTCTTGAAAATGAGGTGTCACATCTCAAGAGGTCTACCATTAATACATTTATACTTAACGGAGACAAATATGGTAGGGATGCACTGGTGGTCTGAGCACCCATGAGTTCGTCACTACCATAAATTCTTATTTTCAGTAAGACTTTTATTGATTATACTTCTATAAAATTATCACCACAACCACACAGACATGAGGACCCTCCTAAAAACAAGATCTAGCATCTCAAGAGGCTAACCTCTAATAAATTTGTTTTCAGCAGAAACAAATTTGATGACGACAGGTCTATGATTGGTCCATTGATCTGTCACTAGATTTAGTTCTTACTTTAGTCCACTTGTCTCCACTTACCTCCCTCCCTTTGCCCACACACCCAACACAGCATGGTGTGGATTTGCTGTTCATCATGAGACTGGGGTCCACATTCAAGATTTCCTGCTGCTTAACAGAAGGTTTTTTCTTGCCGCCATGATGGAGGGATTCATGATTGACTATATGGATTCATGTTGGGTGTTGGATGTATATATAGTAAATAATACATTTTATTTAAAAGCACCTTTCACGACACCCAAGGACGCTGTACAAGATTAAAACAATAACAACAAAATCAACAATATAAAAATCATAAAATCAACAATAATAATAAAAAACCAACAGTAGCAAAGCACAACAGGTAGTGAGAGGAAATGGGAAGAGGAGGTATGTTATTGTCAAGTGGGGTAAGCAGACCTGAACAGGTGGGTTTTAAGTCTGGATTTAAAAAGAGACAGTTAGTTCAGGTTTCGGAGGTCTGCTGGGAGAGAGTTCCAGAGCTGGGGAGCAGAGCGAGTGAAGGCCCTGCTCCCCATGGTGCTGAGGCGGGCAGTGGGCACAGTGAGGTGGATGGTGGAGGAGGAACTGAGGGAGCGGGCGGGGGCTTTGAAGGTGTACAGAAGGATTTTGAAACTCTATTCTATGCTTGACTGGGAGCCAGTGGAGGTGCTGGAGGATGGGGGTGATATGATAGTGTGAAGGGGTCTTAGTAATGATACGGGCAGCTGAATTCTGGACCAATTGGAGTTTATCGAGGGACTTTTAGGGGAGACCGAAGAGGAGTGAATTACAATAATCAATGCGAGAAGTGACGAGGCTGTGGACTAGTATGGAGGCACTGTGAGGAGTGAGGGAGGGTCGGAGACGGTTAATGTTGCGAAGGTGATAGTAAGCAGACCGGGTGATGTTACTGATGTGAGACTGAAAGGAGAGTGTGCTGTTTAGGATGACACCCAGACTCTTAACCTGAGGGGAGGGGAAAACTGGGGAGTTGTCGATGGAGAGGGAGAAGCTGTCAACTTTAGCCAGTGTGGATTTAGTGCCAATAAGAAGTAGCTCAGTTTTATCACAGTTTAATTTGAGGAAATTGGAGGTGAACCAGGATTTGATATGAGATAGGCAGGAGATAAGGGAGGGGGGTGGGAGTGTGGAGGTAGGTTTGCAGGAGAGGTAGAGCTGGGCGTCATCCGCGAAGCATTGGAAATTAATATTGAATTTACGAAAGATGTGGCCGAGGGGAAGGAGGTAGGTGATGAAGAGGAGCGGCCCCAGGACAGAGCCCTGGGGCACACCTGTAGTGACTGGAGTGTGGTCTGACGGGAACAATTGTAGCTGAATGAACTGAGTGAGGCCTGTGAGGTATGAGTGGAACCAGCTGTGGGGGGTGTGGGTGATACCAATAGAAGAGAGTCGACTGAGGAGGATGGGGTGAGAAATGGTGTCAAAGGCCGCACTCAGATCGAGGAGGATCAGGATTGACAAGGAACCAGAATCAGCTGCAGTGAGGAGGTCATTAGTGATTTCAATAAGTGCTGTTTCAGTACTGTGACGGGGGCGAAAACCGGACTGGAAGGGCTCGTAAAGATTATTGTGAGATAGGTGAGAGTGAAGTTGGCTGGCGACTATTTCTCAAGAATTTTGGAATTGAAAGGTAAATGAGAGACAGGTCTGTATTGAATTTTGAATGAAATCATGAACATATACACTTATATTTCAGCATATAATCACATACATGAAACCCAGGCTAGTTCATACAACAATGACCGCGTGTCACACAGTTCACAGAGCAGCTATGCTACGGAGTTTCCCTGCCACAAGCTCTAACTTTATCAAACATTCTTTCCAAGTAAAACAATTTAAAACAGTTCAAACATATCAAAACAACAACATAATACACCGAACAGCATCTCTAATATATCTTTGAACCTGCAGTACTTTAAATACAATATTTACCTTAAAAGGGGAAATAGTATTGAAACAGAATGAGTCAACGTGTCTGTTGGCTTCACTCGTCTGTATTGAGTGAGGAACAGAGCGCGACTTCCTTCGACAGGATCCCCAAGGCATTACCAACAGATCATCAAGTTAAACTTTGTGAACCTTCCAATTCCTTCCTTATGAACATCTTCCAAATAAACCCAAACATGCATATTGAAGCATTAAAACAACTTATCATTCGATCATTTAGACAACCAATGAAAAAAATATATTACCAGCGCTCAAAGAGCGACACCCCTCGATTTGTCGTGTCTGACCCATTTCACCTATTACATATGCATTAGTAGTTGTTGAGTGAGTGAGTGCCACCTGGTGGACAGGAGGTCTAAACACCACTGAAACATTAAAGGTGTTGTGAAAAAGAAACAGTAAAGCAGAGGGGACCTGAACCAGAAGGGTTCACACCAAAGCCTGGTTTATACCTCTGAGTCGAGGCTGCGCCATAGTGCCCCTCATGTCTTGTACTCGTACTCATGAGTTAGTCTGACCATGCCGCCCTGAATCAGACCACTAAAATGCAAGTCAGCAGTGCGATTTTTGTTTTACTGCCAGCATTTGTACACAGGTGACTACGGCAACCAAAACCGAGCGTCTAATGCTGTAAAAAAGAGCAGGTCAAGAACAAGCAGCAGTTTGTCACTGCAGCAGAGGCTGAAGGCCTTTGCACACCAAACAGCACAGAGTTGTCAGTATTTCACAATTGTTGCCTTTCTATTTACATCCAGAGCAACCCCCTGTGTATGTTTTTACTGCAAACATTCCTAAATAAATAAGCTGTGGAAATCAGAACGGACTTGGTGGGTGGTTTTGATCTGGTGCTCGTTCTAATTAAGCATAAACTAATTTGGTCAATCAGATTGTTGAAAGCAAAGAACTTTTTAACTCTTTAATGAAGGAGCTGAAACTGTCCCACCACAGCTTTGTGGTCTTTCTGTAGCTCCAACACCGTCTTCATCTAGACATTATCTTTAAATTCATTGTCACTGACATCTGGATGAGTTTGCTCAAATAAAACGAGGTGGGAGCGGCCATGTTGAATGTTTTGACTGTGCCACTGATAGTTTCTCTGGAGATAACAGATGGCTGTATAGGAGGCCACTTGACTGTGTTATCGTCTCATGGTCTAGTGACACAAGATAACACTCAGACAAGATCTATTAATAAAATATCTTTAGAGGCATCAGTGCCTCTTTGTTGCCTTGTAGTCTAAAAGTGGGGGAACAAAAAGCCTGTCTATCCTGTTGTAATAAATGTAATGATAAAACACAATCAAGCTCATGACTGCAGATTGTTTAAAAAATGAAATGAAAAAGAGAAAGGAAAATAGTTTACAGAGTAGAGGGCTGAAGTGTTTAGTCCATAATCACTGCTCTTCCTGGTGGACAGACTCCAGATCACACCAGGTCTCAAAACATCACAACACAGTTCCTACTGCCAGTCCTTGATTATGCTGATGTAATCTCTAGCAACACCCCAGAAACAAATCGTCGTCCTGTCAATGTCTTATATAATTGTCTTTGTAGATTTGTCCTGACATGCCCATACAGGACCCACCACTGTTTTATGTATGAATCCTTGAACTGGCTGGCCCCCATGGACAGAAGGAAATTTTCATGGGTTGTTATTTACTTTTAATTGTATCTATTTCAATTTTCCACCATATTTAAAACAATTCCTAATTCCTTTCAGTTCACAGTATAATCTAAGACATACTGATCATTTGTTTTTCTTAACTCCAAGAATTAAGAAAGAAACTGGTCGTCGTGCATTTCAGTTCAGAGCTCCATCAGACTGGAACAACTTACCCCACTCACTTAGATCTATTTCCTCCTTTCATATCTTTAAATTATCTCTACTTATTTATTGCCAAACATCCTGCTCTTGCTATTAATTCTCTGGACTCAGTTAGTCTGGACTTATACTCTCCTCTTGTTTCCACTTGTATACCCCATATCTGCATGTATTTACTGTGCCTTATCTCATGCCTTGTACTTTGATGTTGAGTGCATTATGTGAGTATGTTCTGAATAACATGCATGAATATATATGTATATGTATATGTATATGTATATGTATTGTTTATTATTGGCTGGTCTGTGGGTGGCTATGCTTGAGGAAGCATCAGGTGTGAGAAATTATGAGTGTGTGTGTTTGTGTGAGTAGTGGTGTGGGTGTCTTCTGCGCTTAAATGTTTTAATTATCCCTAATTATGATTTTGTATAACTGATGGTTGTACTGATATTTTGTAAGTACCCCCTCGAAAATGAGATGATGCATCTCAAGGGGTTATCCTTGAAATAAATGATGTTTAACAATTTTAAACATGGCACAGGCTCCTTCACAGTCCTGTCACATAAAGTGGGGAAGATTTAAGAGTCTGTGTCTTTAGGTACAAAAAAAAAAAAAAATCATACAAATTATTCACACTAAAAACCCCTCTGTGAAAAGGCCTGAAGGACATCTTTGTTTGTTTTCTAGCCTCTAAATAAGATAAACAAGGAAAAACACTCCTGAAATTCTGTAAACCAAGTAGATTTAACATATTTGTTTGTCCTTTGTGGCCGTTCTGTCTCGCTGCACCCATAATGGATCATTTATCAAACAATTTTGGTGACTAAAAACCCCAGAAAGGCTGGGTGTGGCTTTTTTGCATCAGTTAAATTGCTTGAGACGGTTCGTTTCAGGTTACATGTACGAGCTTTGGCGTTGGGTCAGGGTTAAGTGAATTACAGCGTAGATTTGACTCACAGGTATGAACCAGGATAAAACAGTGACCGACTCAGAATTTTGTTCAATGGAACAATTTTTTAATATAAAGCTTTGACTATTTGTAAATTTTGTAGTTTAGCAGTGAATTAAGGCAGCGTTCACGTGTGCGCGGGTGAGTTTGAAAACACAGCTTTTAAAGTAAAGTTTAACTGTCGATAACTGGACTCTTTACACACACTGAGTTTCCCCCTCACTGTGATGCTGCCTCATAAAACACTCTGAACAAAACAACCCTTTGGATTATATATATTATTGTATATTATATTGTAGTACTATATATTATATTATTATTATATATATTATTTTATTTTTTTTATATATTATATTATATTGGATACATATGTCTGTGTGTATGTATATATATATATATATATATATATATATATATATATATATATGTATATATATATATATATATATATATATATATATATATATATATACCATGGTAGTGTATTGCTCATGAACATGAACATAAAGGGATAAAAATAAATGAAACAGAACATAAAATGTCCCTTTATGCAGATGATTTGGTATTTAACATCACAGAGCCCCCTACATCAGTACTGGCTATCATGAAGATCCATCAGGATACAAACTGAGCTCATCAAGAGGTGTATTCCAGGGAACTCCAAGCCTGACAAAATTTAAGTACTCTCACCTCCTATCCATTTGTAATCTCAAATAAATCAAAATATCTTGGTATAAATATTACCCCAGAATACTCAGGCCCATTTAAACAGAATTTTCTGAACTATATAACAAACAGCCATGAGGACCAACTTTATCAGGTCACTTGATTATGAGGAAACGCTCAAACAAGAGGTCACAACAAGTCATGGTACACTGGAGCTGCTTCTAAGTTGAACCACCATGTTGTAGTTCATTAGTAGCTTACTAATAGCTTTAAACTCTTGTCCATTATGTTTAAACTTAAAAAATGAGAAAAGTAGGTTAGTTTGTTCAGATTTTCACAAAGAGCAGAACTTTTATAATTTTTCAGTAATGATGTAAAACAGTGAAAAACCCCAGAGGGTTTTCGTTTTGCTTGCAGTCGAGGGAACCAGCGAGACACAAAAATACGTCATGTGTCACTCTATTTTACTGAACAGTCAGTTTCAGCTTCACTTTGTGTCCACAGGCTCAGATGTGTGTCCTCAACAGTCCAGAGTTCTAGAAATCATCTGAGTATGTGATGGAGGAATGCCCCGTACATGTTGGAGACGTGGCCTCAACACCCCTGCAGTGAGCAGTGAGCTGTGTGCATGTGATTGAGGAAAAAGCAGAGATATTCTCAAATACAACTGCAGGAAATCTGGTTGTTTTAGTCAAAATTATGAGAATATATATTTTCATCAACTATATTTAAAATCCCTGTTAGGGGCCAACAGTCAGTTTGCAAATTCCAGGTTTATTTCCACTAATTCCCATGAAAAGTTTCCAACTTTGAAAATTCCCATAATTTTGCAACCCTGGTATTTGCCAGGGGTGTAAGAGTTGGCATCCCTGATATCAGTCACCTGGACGGTGCCATATCAGCACAAACAGACAGAAAGGTAAAGAATGAAGCTTTATCTGTCTGTACCTGTCAGTAAAGACAACTGGTCATTTTGAGTGACAGGGAATCTGACAGGGTGTAACCACCACAGGCATGAGTCATCAGATATGATTTATCAAACATTCTGTCCAGGCCAATGCTGACGTAAAGCATGCCCCACTTGATTGTATAAAAGGCACAACTCTTTGTTACCAGAGCATCTCACCTGGAGGAAGATGGACAAGACTCAGCAGCAGCAGTTGGGCGGGTCTCAGAAACAGCCGAGGTATGGTGATTAACACTAAAATTTAATTTCACAGGACATTACAGGTCACAGCACTGACTTTTTAGAAACTTGTTTTTTCAGGTTTGTTTTATCTTAAATTGCTTAATCTGTCACATTCATCTTGCAGCAAAATTCAATGATAAAAAATTATCATGAAAACATGTTTGGGATGATGCTTGGAAAAATGAATTTATAAGCTTAAACCTAATTGGTGCTTTCACGTAATAATTTCACATTCTACTCTGGTTGGATTTAGAAGGAATGAATAGTTTCAAAGTTGATCTTGTTTTTTAAAAATGTCTGCATTTGTTTTTTTTTATTTCGAAATGACACACGATCATGTAGATCTGCTGAAAGTAATTCCACTTTCACTGGAAGCTTTGAGGCAAACTGACTCACATAGAAAGGTTTTTGCCAATTCTTCTGTAAAACACTTATCAGATTGTTTTACTAACGATTTTATGCCGTCCTGCTGTCTGTCAGATTTTTGTGACAGTCTATCTCAATAACATGTCAAACTTTGCACAAATGTCTATTCTGCAACAAAGGTGAATAAACTCAGATTCAGGTTATAAAACCACCCAGGAGTTTTTTAAGTTTGAGATTTATATTTTGCCCTTTTGTCACATTATATTATAATAACTCACAATTTTATTTTGAAAGTTCCAAAAGTTGAAAGTTGAGCTTAAATTTCCTTTGGAATTTCATAAAACAGACATCTATGTCGTAAACCTGAGGGCATAGCTGTGGCTCTCAGTTTCTTTCTTTGATCGATGGCCACAAAAATGTAATCAATTTATCTCTTGTGCAAAAAATGTGTAATTGTTGTTCTTGTATGTGATTGTTTTTGACGTGAAGTGACAATACATGGGGTGTTTGGTGCTTACACTGAGATCTGTGTGCTTTTCCCACTATTTTAAAGTCCTCTTCATTTGAACTCCGCCAACATCTAATTTGGTGAATGTAGTTCTCAAAAGCATATTGGAAACCCTTCTGTCTGCTTCATTCTGATGTAGCTGTAGAATTTGTCCAGAAATTTGCAAATATTTCCTTAGAAATGTCACTCACTGGTACTGCTAAAAACTCCATATTTTATGCTAGGCAGTAAAACTTGACAGGCGTAGCAACAGTAGCCAAGGGGGGCGGGGGCTTAGCAAAGGGTCAATTGTGTAATGGCAATGAAATCAGAAGCACCTGTGCTGAAATGACGCATTTTCAGCTTTGCATGTGAAATTAACTTGTTTTACCCTATTGAATCAATTGGCTGCACACGGTGGTGTGCCAGACGAAATTACCACTGTGCAGGGTGTGCCATGCTCTGCCACCCTGCACTGCACCAGGAAATTAGAGCGCCAGAGAGGGAGGAGAGAAGGCATGAGTGGGTTTGACACAGCCAAGTGTAATCTTCATCGATCAAATGAACACCTCTCCTTGCCTTTAAATGTGCTGCGGTCAGGGTGCAGTGACTAATTGGTCTGACTGTTCCTGCCACCGTGACCACGGTGTGCTGGAAAGACCCGTTGGCGAAGAAGGTCAGAGCCGCTGTCACTTTTACAGCAACTGGGAGAGTACAGGGGCCACCGGGCTGCACATAGGAGGCCATGATGCATGTCACCGTGTGGACCACCTCGCGGGACAGATGTAATCTGTTCCTGTGTCATGAATAGGAGTACAACATTAAGTGATAATTACATTTAAACACAGCAGCAGGCTAATCCATTCATGCTTGTGAGCCACCTGCATTCCTGGTCTGTCATTGCCACATAGCAGAACCTTTGGTGAAAATATCCTCTCACAGTATCTCCTCCTCATCCTCCTTGCAATAATGTACTCCATCTTTTTAGATCACATTAGGAATAAAGATTAAAACAGAGAAATATGAGCAATCACAGGTAAATCCTTAAGACACCGAGTGACTTACATTTATTGAGCGAGCGTCTCTCTCTTTTTTCTTTTCTTTTGAATTTCATGAGATGAGAGAAGCCGGATACTCCGTATCGGATGATGTGGCTGTTTGTGGTTGGCTGAGAGATGTGAACTTGTTAGTTTGCGTCACTCTTCCAGCTGCTGTCAGGTTGAGTTTCCATTATGACAAACGTCTCTGATCTGACATCAGATGTGACGGGACAATTAATATAGATACAAATGTATGTGCTAGTTCAGACATTTACATTAAAGGATAAGTTCGGTTTCTACAGCTTTCACATAGTTTATAGAATGAAGTAGAACAATATACTCACCCAGAAGGCTTTCCTGATCCAAACAGTGCTTCGGGAGATATTTAGATCCAAAATCGAGCGGCGGACATCCGCATAATGGTAGCAGACGGGGCATGTATAGTGCCGCTCCTTAAACTGCATTAATTGTCCAAAAACTCATTAGTTTCACCAACATTTCATCATGGTCCGCTCGCTCTACTCCTCCACGACAGTCCGGTGTTGCTCCACCCATGTTTTTGTGACTGTGCTGACCTCTGAACTGAAAAGTTTCTTGCCTCCGCGTCCTCCTTTCGATGAGCTCCTCATCTGTATACTCTGGCTCGAAACTGTAAGGACACCCATCATATTCAAAGTTCTCGTCCACAACATCTTCATCCGATAGATATTCGTCCATTTTGCACAAAACTGGAAGAAGAAAGTTATTGTGTAGCCACCGCTCGCAGCTGAAACAATGAGCCGTACTGCGCATGCGCGTGCAACCGGCAAGAAACTTTTCAGTTCAGAGGTCAGCACAGTCACAAAAACATGGGTGGAGCGACACCGGACTGTCATGGAGGAGTAGCGCGAGCGGACCATGATGAAATGTTGGTGAAACTAATGAGTTTTTGGACGATTAATGCAGTTTAAGGAGCGGCGCTACAGATGCCCCGTCTGCTACCATTTATACGGATGTCCGCCGCTCGATTTTGGATCTAAATATCTCCCGAAGCACTGTTTGGATCAGGAAAGCCTTCTGGGTGAGTATATTGTTCTACTTCATTCTATAAACTATGTGAAAGCTGTAGAAACTTAACTTATCCTTTAAATAGTGGTTGCTGTGATTGTTTATTGCATTGAAATGTGCCTGACACTCTGGACACCTGCCTGTGAGGTTTTGGTGACGTGTGCGCACTGTGCGCCTGTCAGCCAAATTACCACTGCACGGGGTGCGCCTCTTCTGCCCCGAGAAGAGACCAGGTTGGGGCTGGCGAGCTTTCAGGGCACCTTCCGTGTGTTTTTTGGCAAGAAATTGTCACTGCGCCAAGCTGAATCTGTTGACACTTCCCCCTGGTGCGCCGCCACACCCATCCCAGCGCAGCCGGTCTGCCAAATTGGCTGCGTACGGCGGTGTGCCACACGAAATTACCACTGTATAGGGTGCGCCACGCTGCGCCACCCTGCACTGCGCCAGGAAATTAGGACCTTCTGTGTTCACTTGAACCATGCAAATGAGCTTTCAAGACACTGTTTGATTTGTAAAATCAAACAAGTGACTGATGTTCTTTAGCAATATATATCTGGTGCATGTTTTTTTTTTTTTTTTTTTCAGGTAAACATTCATTTACTCAGTAACAGATGCGAAATAAAACGTAGTGCAGTACAATACTTCCAAGATTACACACACAAGTAAAA
This sequence comes from Cetoscarus ocellatus, assembly GCA_037902135.1. Taxonomy (NCBI): domain Eukaryota; kingdom Metazoa; phylum Chordata; class Actinopteri; order Labriformes; family Labridae; genus Cetoscarus; species Cetoscarus ocellatus. Next base: position 98,600 of record JBAMNC010001326.1, read on the forward strand.
GTAAAAGATCAGGTTTCTGAAAATACTTTAAAAAGCAGAGGTACATAAAAACATACTTAATCACAGTAACACAAGTAAATGTAATCCGTTTCTTTCCACCTCTGTATACACATGCATATATATATATATATATATATATATATATATATATATATATATATATATATACATATATATATATACACTGCCTGGCCAAAAAAGAAGTCGCCACCACAAAAAAAGGTCACACACTCTAATATTTTGTTGGACTATCTTTAGCTTTGATTACAGCATGCATTCGCTGTGGCATTGTTTCAATAAGCTTCTGCAATGTCACAAGATTTTTTTCCATCCAGTGTTGCATTAATATATGGGGTTAAGGTCTGGACTCTGTGGTGGCCAATCCATGTGTGAAAATGATGTCTCATGCTCCCTGAACCACTCTTTCACAATCTGAGCCCCATGAATCCTGGCATTGTCATCTTGGAATATGCCCGTGCCATTAGTGAAGAAAAAATCCATTAATGGAATAACCTGGTCATTCAGTATATTCAGGTAGTCAGCTGACCTCATTCTTTGGGCCATAATGTTGCTGAACCTAGACCTGACCAACTGCAGCAGCCCCAGATCATAGCACTGCCCCCACAGGTTTGGACAGTAGGCACTAGGCATGATGGGTGCATCACTTCACCCGCCTCTCTTCTTACCCTGATGCTCCCATCACTCTGGAACAGGGTAAATCTGGACTCATCAGACCACATGACCTTCCTCCAGGACAGTTCTTAATCCAATTTTAGTAGTTTCTGCAATCTCCTTATTTGTTTTCTCTTCTTGATGCATGCCAATGATTTGACCCTTCTTAAACAGACTAACATCTTTTCCATGAACACAGGATGTGTCTTTTGACATGGTTGTTTAAGAAATGAGAAGCTACTCACTGCATTACCTGGGGTTTAATAACTTGTTGCCAGCTGAAAGATAATGGCCCATGCAGTAATTATCCAATAGGAGGCTCGTACCTATATGCTTAGTTAAATCCAGGTGGCAACTTTTTTTTTGGCCAGGAAGTGTATACACACACATATATATACATATATGTGTGTGTGTGTATATATATATATATACAGTGGCGGCTGGTGCCAAAAATTTAAAGGGGGGCGCAGCTTTGGAGGAAACAAACCAAAGAAGCGCTCCATACTACAGTGAAAAGAAACTAAAGACAAAACATAATCACAATACAACCTACTTTGAAATATGCACTATTTGAACAGAAATTTTGCCCTCCTTTCCTTCGGGGCTGCAAATTTCTCAGTGACCCTCTGACTGAAGTCCATCATATCTGTCACCAGTCTCTCTTCCATTGACAGCATGGCCAGTGCATTCAGCCTGTCCTGGTTCATGGTGTTTCTGAGGAAAGTTCTGAGAAGCACCTCAGCTTCTGCAGTGGTCATGGGTGTGGTGATGAGGATCTTTAGCAGAGTGACAGTCTCTGAAAATACCTCTCCAAGATTATTTTCCATCAACAACTGGATAAGATCCACAGCTCCACAGCAGGCCTTGAACTCCTCCTTGCTGTAGATAAGACTGAGCTCTGTCTTCAGCTTTAGTTGAGCACTGGGTCAGCCTTTAAGGTGCTGCTGAGAGAATCTTCAGGAAACATGGCGTGGTACTGTGTGAATCTGTCATTAAAAAATACATAGAAAAGCACATTTATTACCAAAAGTTAACATCAGTATTTACTGAAAAAAAATCAGTAAAACAGCCAAAGTTTAACCTGCTCCTATAAAATAAAGCTGTAATTTATGCCATTTAACCATTTTATGAACATTTCTTGTGTCACCTGAACAGTGTCTTATCTTATACATGATGTCTCATGGCTCAAGATTGTAAACACAAACAGAATCTTATGTACAACTAAACTGATGCTTTAAAACTAAAGGTAAAACTATGTGATACAGTTTTTGGTTTAGATTAACTGTAAAAAGTATGAACAAAACAAAACAAATAAGAAAAAAAAAAAAAAGAAAAAAAAATCAGATACAAGCATGCAGCACAAAGGGCAGACGGCTCACACCAGCTGACTGATTCTCACAGCTGAAATGGAGGCTGTCAGTGTTTGGATGACATTTATAGTTTCAGCAAAACTACTTCAAATTTAAAAAAGTCAGAAAAATAAACTTTACATTACAGGAGTCTGTTTCCATCTGCTGAAGCTTTTGAATACTTTAACTTTGTATGTGCAGTATTCAGTCAGCAAAACCACCAACAGAATGTATAATTTCTGTATCCAAATAGAACATTTTATTATAGCAACTAAACATATGGTATACAATTATATATAATGACAATACTGTATATATTTATATTGATATTTATTATTTTCTATCACATGTTTAGTTGCCATAATAAAACTACAACATTTAAAGACAAGATATACCTTTTCTTGGTCTATTTTTATTAATTTTATACTGTGCACAATGGTACAAGCTGGAAAGGCACAAGGTAAGTGTCAAATCTAAAAGCTCCAGTAGATTAAAAAATAATTCTGTAATGGACATACACCTAAGAGGTAAAGAACTTGTGTTGTTTACACTTTTGAGACTTATAAAACCCCACTGTTTTCACCAGTAAACTGAAACACATAACTTGATAGCATTATCAGTTCTTCTTTTTGTAATTTTTCAAAGGCTTTCACACAATGTAACAGTAATATTTAATGAGCAGTGCAATAAACCTCTGCAATAATCTGCATGCACTTGTGTGTTACAATTTCTCCTATCTTGTTCCTGCTTTGCCATGATTTTTTAAAATATATTTTTATAGGTCCCTTAATATAATATTATAATCAAAATAATGTATTAATTTTGTCAATTAAATTTAAAATGAACTTCTAGTAGGGTAAAAACAAACTTACCCACCCAATAAAAGCCCCAATTCCTCCTAAAAGTATGTTGTTTTTGTAAAAACATGCAAGAATTAAAAACTATATAGATTTTTTAGAACTTAAGTCTGTAAAAGGATAATGTTATACTGAACAAAGCATTTATATCCTCTTGGCAAACTCATTTTGTGGCTCCTGATCTATGGTTTTGTGCCATGTGTGACATAAAATGGAAAACTTTGCCCCTGAATTATGTTATGTCTACTAGGAAAGACACATCCTAATCTAATCTTCAGTGCAGCACAGCCTCTTACTGATTTTCTTCTCCAATGCAATCTCACCTCTTCTGTGATCCTCTGACGGATCTCTGGACGACGCCTCCTCAGTGCATGGGAGCATCGGTCGGACGGATGAGGATACGTGAGATACTTGCGCATGAGTAAATCATATCTGCTGCGGTGACGTGTTGATATGGGTGACGGCGCTCGTTGTCCAGTCACAGGAGGAAAAGAAACACCAGAACAATACTGATTTGCTGCCAGTCCAAGTGGGAGTGTGCGGGGCGCACCGGTCTGCGCCCTGCAGGCAAAGTTGAAGCGGCCAATCCCAAAGACGCCTCAGGTCACATGCTGAGCAAAAGTTTAAGGACTTGCATAGACACCCATTAGACCGGCGCCCCTCTGTACGTAAACTATGTATTCACAACAGAGTTACTACGTAAAAACATTGTGAAACCCCTTTTATTGAATGGTGACAGGTGCTGCTGACAGACTATTACTGTGTGGTAAAAATAAATGTTTTTATCCGTTATTTTTTATAATTTAAAGACAAATTATGTTGTGTTTAAGTGGACTTTCTCTGTTGAATTTTGGAGGGGGCGGCGCCCCAGCGCCCCCTATTGACAAGCCGCCACTGTATATATATATATATATATATGTATATACACACAAACAAACAATCATATATACATACAGTTGCAAGAAAAAGTATGTGAACCCTATGGGATTACTTGGATTTCTGCTTAAATTGGTCATAAAATATGTTCTGACCTTCATGTAAGTCACATCACTAGACAAACACAGTTTGCTTTAGCTAATACCACACAAAAAAAGTTTTTTATGTTTTTATTGGAAAAAAAAGTGGAAAAAGTATGTGAACCTTTGGATTTAATAACTAGTTGACCCTCCTTTGGCAGCAATAACCTCAACCAAACGTTTCCTGTAGTTGCAGATCAGACCTGCACAACAGTCAGGAGGAATTTTGGACCATTCTTCTGTACAAATCTGTTTCAGTTCAGCAATAGTCCTGGGATGTCTGGTGTGAATTGCTCTTTTGAGGTCATGCCACAGCATCTCAGTCGGGTTGAGGGGTCAGGACTCTGACTGGGCCACTCCAGAAGCCGTATTTTCTTCTGTTGAAGCCATTCTGTTGATTTACTTCTATGTTTTGGGTCGTGTCCTGTTGTATCACCCATCCTCTGTTGAGCTTCAGTTGGCCGACAGATGGTTTTAAGTTTTCCTGCAAAATGTCTTGATAAACCTGGGAATGTCAGGATATGACCAGAGTATTTCTATGTTGGACCCAAAAGCTCAAAAACCAAGCAGGAGGAAGTTTAACAGGTTCTATTGGTGAGCCGGGCTCCAGAGATCAAACACAGACAAGCAGGTGAGTAAAGCAGGACAGTGGTGGTGAGGGCTCGTGGAAACCTGGAAAAAGGGAGCAGAAGAGAAGGTGAGTATCCAGTAGTCAAAAACACAAAAAAACAAGCAGGCTGCAAAAAGCATAAGAACGCCCCTGGACGGGGACGAAAGGCTTAAGGCCAAACACAGCAAGTAAACAGGATATAATTCGACAAGACTAGCACAAACCAAGGTACTGAGTGCAATCCTCCCGTGCCCATGTCTTCTCTGGAACCATCTTAAATAGGGAAGCTTGATGAGGTGAATCAGGAACAGGTGTGGGAGTTAATGAGCGGTGAACTCTGCCCAACCAGAGGAAGGTGAGAGAGAGTCCGTGAGGGAGGGGGAGAGCAGACTGCTGAGGATTCACTGAATCCTCCCAGGGAATTCATTTTCCTGAGGCAGCAAAGCAGCCCCAAACCATAATGCTCCCATATGTCACAGTTGGGATGAGGTTTTGATGTTGGTGTGCTGTGCTTTTTTTTCTCCACACATAGCGTTGTGAGTTCCTTCCAAACAACTCAATTTTGGTTTCATCTGTCCACAGAATATTTTGCCAGTAGTGCTGTGGAATATCCAGGTGCTCTTTTGCAGACTTCAAATGTGCAGCAATGTTTTTTTTTGACAGCAAAGGCTTCCTCTGTGGTGTCCTCCCATGAACTCCATTCTTGTGTAATGTTGTGTATTGCAAATTTGTCAACAATAATGTTAGCATGTGCCAGGGATTTCTGTAAGTCTTCAGCTAAAACTCCAGGATTCTTCTTCACCTCATTGAGCATTCTGCGCTGTGCTCTCACAGTCATCTTTACAGGACCACCACACCTTGGCAGAGTAGCAACAGTGCTGAACGTTCTCCATTTGTAGACAGTCTGTCTTACCGTGGACACATGGACATCAAGGCTTTTAAAGATACTTTTGTAACCCTTTCCAGCTTCATGCAAGTCAACAATTCTTGATCGTAGATCTTCTGAGAGCTCTTCTGTGTGAGGCATGGTTCACATCAGGCAATGCCTCTTGAGAACAGCAAACTCACAACTGGTGTGTGTTTTTTACAGGGCACTGTTATATAACTGTTATAAAACTGTTTCAGTTTTATAACAGTTATAACAGTTGTATATATGATGTTAATGTCCCTGCAGAGCAAGTTATGCAAAAACAAATTGTTTGCTAAGATGCAGTCCAACTGAAATTTATTTTCAGAGCAACCAAGAGTTCACAAGTGATGTGCATAATAAAATAAAACACATGCATAAGAATTAGGAACAAATAGGAGATGAAAAAGGAAGTAAAAAGACTGAAAGAGTTTGCAGATATCAGATTAGCTGACCTAATGCAGTTTGCTCTGCTTGACATTTCTACAAGAGATAGCACAATATGATTATTTTATTATCAATTTAACCTTTATTTAACAAGGTAAAGAAACTCTCTGAGGTTAAAAAATCTCTTTTTCAAGAGTTTCCCGGCCAACAGAGGCAGCCTGATGCTTTACCTGTCTGTACCTGTAACATTTTTCTGAAGTGACTGTTTTGATTGGAGGGAAATCCGCCAGGGTGTAACCACCACAGACACAAGTCATAATCGAAAATGATTTGCCAAACATTCTGCCCAGCTTAATGCTGACGGAAAGCACAACCTTAACCTTGATGGTATAAAAGGAACAACTCTTTGTAACGAGATCATATCACTTGGAGGAAGATGGATCTTCAGCCGAGGTATGGTGATCAAATTTTGAACATATGGTGTTTAACAAATTTATAAGATACCTGTCACATAGAACTTACATATTTTTAGAAATCTTCCTAAACTTTTTTAAAACTGAAAAACTCTTTGTTATTGAAAAAACATTTTGAGCAAGAATGAGA
>JBAMNC010001326.1:110000-127485 GCA_037902135.1 Cetoscarus ocellatus
CTCTGTCCTTAACTCTCTCTTTCTCTCTCTCTCTCTCTCTTTGGCTCTCTGTCCTTAACTCTCTCTCTCTCTCTCTTTGGCTCTCTGTCCTTAACTCTCTCTCTCTCTCTCTTTAGCTCTCTGACCTTAACTCTCTCTCTCTCTCTCTCTCTCTCTTTGGCTCTCTGTCCTTAACTCTCTCTCTCTCTCTCTCTTTAGCTCTCTGACCTTAACTCTCTCTCTCTCTCTCTCTTTAGCTCTCTGACCTTAACTCTCTCTCTCTCTCTCTCTCTCTCTCTTTGGCTCTCTGTCCTTAACTCTCTCTCTCTCTCTCTTTGGCTCTCTGTCCTTAACTCTCTCTCTCTCTCTTTAGCTCTCTGTCCTTAACTCTTTCTCTCTCTCTCTCTGTCTTTCAGTCTTTCCCTCTCTTTCTTTCTCACACACAAACAGCGCTACACGCATTGCATGAACCCACACTCACATAGGCTTATAAATAAATAAACAGAACAGCGTTGCTAGAACTTGCAAAATGTGAAACATTCAAAAACAAACAAGTTCTAAAAACTGTAGAACTGCAACAATGAAAATAACACGAACAAATGATCAACTCGATTAGTAAACAATTAGAAAAAGAACAGGATCAGCCCTGTGGAGAGCGCAGCGCCACCACAGCGCAAAAGCTCTCAAGCCCTCATCAGCATTTCCCACACAGGTCGGTCGCAAAGCTTGCAGGTGACAAGGGTCTTATTATTTGCGCAGGCAGTTTATTTGTCTCTGGCTCCTGTTTGCTGGTGGGTGTGGCTGCTGCAGCTCGTGCTGTAAACACGATAGCTGCGGGAAAGTCACCTCCGCAAAACGAATCATGTCTCGTTCCTCTTTAGTGCTTCATTAAACAACAGTATAAGCTTCAGAAAACTTACAGATCATATATATAGGAACACTCATGGCATGACCAGCTTGTGATCAGACCACAGTAGCGGTTCTAGTGTTAACTGGAGTAGCAGCGCCTGCTGTATATCCGCGACTGTCGGAAGAAATGCTCAGTTAAAATCTGTTCTTGTGAATTTATCAGAGATTGGTCACGGGTCCGGACAGGACCATCACTCGGTCCGGATCCGGACTGAGGTCCGCCATTTGGTGATGCCTGCTTTAAAGCATTTAGACATCGACTTTGGGATTAAATAACAGTTTTAATTTAGAAGCTGAATTTGAAATATCACATGTGCTTTTTTCTATTTTTAACAGTTTATTTTATTTCTTTATCTACCTATCTATATGTTAATACATAGATTGAGAAAGAGAGAGAGGGAGGTTAGTGATTGTGAAGACATCCTTACAGTCTTCAAAACAGTTCGTACGAACCCAAATAAGAGCGAAATGTGGGCTCTTTAAAAACATAATCTCACCCAGGACAGTCCAGTCCAGCATGTAATACCACCAAGATCATTCATACCTTCTTACTGCACTGACACAAAAAAAAGTGTCTTTTATAATGTTCCTACGTTTCAAAAGTCATCCAGCTTTATGATATTTAGGACCATTTCCAGTGCACCCCATCTAAAAGCATAATTTCTTACCTGTGTGCCTGCACCTGCGGGTTGTCCTTGTGGAGAGGACACCATTAAGCTGCGTTCACACTGAATGTGACTTCACAACCATAATCACCCATAATCATGTTGCCCACTGAAGTCGCGTGTCCATAAATACCTCATTTTGGTTACTGTCGCCGTGGCTCACTGACGTCACATTCGCTTGAGTCTCACCGCGATCATATCATATCATATAATAGGATGTAAAAGCTGACATTATTCCAACTGTATCCTTTTCACTCACCTACCAACCACAAAACACTGCAGCTGATGGCCCTGCAGCAGCATCGTCTGTGAGTTCTCTGCAGTCCGTCTAGGCAGAACTAATGTCCTCACTAACTAATGTTCTCCACACGGACATAGATTGTTACTCTGCAAGCCGGAATAAAAGCTGTCTGTCACGGGTACCACCACACACCCACACAACGCTGATTGGCTGTTGCCGCACAGCCACACACGATATCACCTGAAAAGATCAACTTTTTCAACTTTGGCGACGAGTGACAAACAACTTGGTCGTTTTGAACGCGGCCGTCACATGGCCTGAGCATTAACCCTGCCCCATCGCGGCTGTACATTGACTTTACATTGACTTTACATACAGAGGATGCTCAAGTTGCGTTCAGTGTGTATTTGGTGACCAAAATGAGGTATTTATGGACACGCGACGCAACTTCAGTGGGGGACGTGATTACGGTCTTAAAGTGGCGTTCGGTGTGAATGCAGCTTAAAGGTGCCTACACACCGAATGTGACTTGAATGTCTTACCCTTCAAAATAAAGCTCCTGCTGTGATAGGCATGGAGTAACTGACTTTCATTGTATTAGCTGCCCCCCTATACACCTATTCTAAATTAAAGCATGTTGTGTACACAGTACAGGGTTTACACAGAAGTAGGCTACTTATTGAGTAAGGGAGAGAGATTTATCAGCGACAACAAGACAAGACCAACGAGGCACACTGAAAGTAGGTATTTAAAATGACCAACAAGTGTCGCCTTGCGTTAACGTCGCTATCAATCATCCCCTATGAACATCCAAGTGATTTATTCATGGATCTGGATTTATGTTAGCAGCATGCCCTCAAAAAGGCTTTAGTTTCGAGATACCCCTACACAGCTTGAACAACACATCACCATGTTTTTTCATATCCAATAAATGTGTCACATACATGAAACAGATGGTTGTGGAACTTTATTTTTGTGGAAAATATTATTATTATTATTTTTTGCTATTATTTAGGCCAACCCTTATATCTGGAAAAAGGGCCAAGATAAGCCTGTCCAATTAGGGGTGAGGTGACAAAAAAAAGGCCAGGAGTTTGATAATAATTCATAATAACTTCCGTGTAAATCCAAACAGTTTGTTTTTTGTTTCTGTTTGTGTCTTTTATACCCAGGAAACAGACTGATATAATGTACCTTGGTCCATTTTGTTGATGTGAACAGCTGATGGTAAATGCCTATGCACCAGTAAAGGCCTTGTGCACTGTGTTTCAGTTCATGGCTGCGTGTTTTCATTTCACTGAGCATATAATCAGGTCAGAGCTTTCAGACAGCCAGCATGATGGTGCATGCCCGCTACACTTCTCTGGTCCAAATGCCCTTAAGCCATCTCTCACATCTAAATCCAGGAGCCTTCTCCACTCCATAATCTGTATTTATTAATCAGTAAACTACCGTCCTCATTTCATGTATAATCTTATTATACTGAAAAGAAAAGCACTTCTCTGCCCATTGCTGCCAGCGGGTCCAGAATGCAGAATGAGGAGTTGGAAAGCGTTGAAAAATTAAAGTACTTTACTCATTAGACATGTAAATGAAATCCATGAAACTTGAACGATGGATTACTGACAGATAAATGCACACTGTGGAGTGCAGTTTTTGTCTGAAAGACTCCAAAATCTATGTCTACTGCTTTGCTGTAATGAATGAGGCACAGAATGACAGGACACAAATGCACAACACCAGGAATCAGGTGTGATGAGACCAGACAGGAAGCAAAACCTACAGACAGACAAGGGTTAGTGATTTCAAAATAAAACAGGAAACACAAGACAAAGCATGAAATGAAGAAAAACAGAAAAGGGCACTTGATATTTGTATCTGGGGTGGTGGATCTGTGCAAAGTGCAGTGGGCATGCTCCTCTTTATGCAAACCTTGGTTTGATACAAAAACGTAAGTGAAACTTCTTTGAAGAAAAGGTAATGAGCACAACCGCCGATAGGGGGGGACAAATGGGTATGTTGTCCCGGGCCCAGCCAAGACTGACAGCTGGCCTGGTAGTGAGTAATTTTCAACAAAGCAACCTTAAAGTAATTTAACTACAGTCTAAAATATCTTCTTAAAAGTTTTCAACTGCAGTGAAAATACAACACAAGATCTTTAATCCCTGTATCTGGAAGGTAATTGGATGATTGTTCCATCAATCACAATCAATATGGGCCAACCACAGTAGTTACTGCTGCAGGGTTAAGAACAAAACCTGAGCCAGTTCGTAGAACAAACTCTTACCAAAGCATGTCAGAAGTGGAGTGGAAATTTCTCCTTTTATTTATTTATTTTTTTTTAACAAGAAACACTTTCAGAGTGTTTGTGTAGCCCTTACTAGCTTCCAATGCTAGCTATCTTACCGGCTAAACAGTCTCCAAAGAATTCCACAAGAAGATGATGACTTTCATGAAGTTTACTTTGTTTCTGACTGTGATTCTGCAAAAAAACACGAACATCATACTGACTTTAAAGAAACTTACAAATCACAGCAGGTATGTCGACATTGACGTTGTAAACACTGGTCAGAATTACAGGCATTGCTCTCAACTTTTCTAAAGAATCTTAGAATATCAGAAATGCCTTGGTGAAGGTTTGTGCTCTCGGAGAACTCCTAGTTTAGTGACTGCTTCTGGTTTCAATTGCAGTCGTAGATGAGCTGAGACCAGATACATAAATAGAGCACAGTCATGGATTCTCTGGTCAGTTTCAACAGCTGTCGTTACTTTGAGAACTCCGGGGCACATGGTCACTTCTCAGACAGTAACAGGTCCAAATTTTGTCTTGGTTTCTATTGTCAGTGTTGCTTGAAGCTGCATCACAGTAGGAAAGCTGTGTTACATTTACAGTATGTGGTAGCATGTAAATGTCAATGAGAATGCATTCTGAATCTGAATCTGAATCTGAATGCAAAAATCGAAGAAGCGCTCAGCTTCAGTTTTCTTTGTACTGTCATTCACATCCTCTCTGACTGAAAGGGAAAAATTCACTTTTGTTTGAAAATTAAAAAAAGTGTTTGTTCTGTTTATCCAAATCTTAGTACAGGTGAAAAAACTGATAAGGATTTGAATGCAAACAAAGACAATGGAAAAGTTTTCAACATGATTTCTTTTGTCATCGACACACTGAACATCCCTGTGTTGTGTTGATCTGTAGGAAAAAGAGGAGGATAAGTTCACCAGGGGAGAGCCCTTGGACAGGGGGCAATATGGACGATAAGTTCTTCATGGAAAAAGCCCGTTCAGCTGCGACAAAGAGTGAAGACCCTAAGACAAAGGTTTGTAAGTGTGTATGTGTGCGTGCAGCTGACAAATCTTTAGCAATATCGTGATGCTGTAATGGAGATATGTACCAACATCTCAGGGATGTTTCAGCCACTTGCTGATTCTATGACACCAAGTATTGAGGCAGTATATCCAATTCAGTAACCTGACACACCTGATAGACCGGATAGACTGGTGAGATGAAGACATCTCACCAGTCCATCAAGGCAACAGCTCATAGAAAATGTTTTGGAATGGCAGAACCTGTCAGAAAAGTGTTTTTACAGGAAATTTGACAATTTTTACATCAACGGGACAATCAGGGGATCCAGCTGCACCACAAGGTTAGCAAATCAGTCCTTGTAAGGTATACCTAATAAAGTGGCCAAAGAGTTTATGTCACAGTTTAACCATCCCTGTAGGAATGGATCAAAATAAATGAGAGTAACCTTTGGTAAACACCAAAGTGCCTGAAGTCTGGTCAAGTGACGGAGGAACTGAGGCTCGAACCCATGACCATCACGTTTGAAGGTCATGACCCTCCATTGACCCTCCCTGATGGTGTTTTTCTTTCTCCTCCCTCCAGGTGGGGGCCTGTATAGTGGGCCAGGAGAATGAAATCATTGGCATTGGATACAATAAGATGCCAAATGGGACTGAGGGGCTGCCGTGGGAAAAGGACGAAGATAACCCACTTAACGATAAAGACTTGTATGGTGAGTTTGCTCCATTTAACAGTTTAAAGTGTTTTATTTGAAGAATTTACATTACAGAGTATTCATCTGTTCAATTTCAGCACAACAAGGCAAACTTAACCAGTGGTATAATATTAGTTAGCACTGACTTGCCATCAGTCCACGGCACTAAGCTCTGGAGCAGCTGGTCGCTCTTGTGATTTTAAATAGTCTGTAAGCAGTGACGAGCTAAGACTGAGGCTTTGTCCGAGCATAGTAACACATTTTTTAAAAAGGGTTTCTTCATGTGTTTTGTCCTGCTGTCTACACGTACATGATGTTTGAGGTCACTTAGAACACACATTTTGTAAAAACTCCTATCGGTGAATATTTTTGAAAACCATGTTCAGGGTCTCTCTGTGTGGACAGGGAAAACTTTTGGGCCTGAAATGTCCTTGCCCCTTCTTCACGGGCTGAGGTCGCTCTGTGCAGCTCTCACTGTTTCTGCAGTGGATGTTGTTAAACTGCTCTGTCTAAACTGGTGATAGCTGGACTATTTACATGCCAACAAAGACTCACTGTCACTAACTATGATGATGATAACTATGATGACTGATTAAAACAGTGACAACACCGGTGTTGTTATTTCACAAGTGACCATGTTGACTGGTGACCAATGGCAACTAGTATCTGTGATTGCTGTGGTGATAGCCATTGTTAAAACCAACAAGAGTACCAACAAAACTCTTAAATAGAAGGATTTAATCAAGATTATCAGATACAGACATGGACAAAATTGGTGGTACTCTTCCGTTACAGAAAGTAAAACCCATGATGGTCACTGAAATAACGTGAAACTGACAAAAGTAATATGAAATAAAAATTTACTGAATTTCAACTAATGAGAATCAGACATTGCTTTTGAATTGTGGTTCAACAGAATCATGTTAAAAAACAAACTAATAAAACTGGTCTGGACAAAAATGATGATGCCCTTAACTTAATATTTTGTTACACAACCTTTTGAGGCAATCACTGCAATCAGGTGATTTCTGTAACTCTCAATGAGACTCCTGCACCTGTCCACAGGTATTTTGGCCCACTCCTCATGATCAAACTGCTCCAGCTGTCTCAGGTTTGAAGGGTGTCTTCTCCAGACTGCATGTTTCAGCTCCTTCCACAAATGTTCAATAGGATTTAGATCAGGGATCATAGAAGGCCACTTCAGAATAGTCCAATGTTTTGTTCTGAGCCATTCTTGGGTGTTTTTAACTGTGTGTTTTGGGTCATTATCCTGTTGGAGGACCCATGACCTGTGACTGAGACCAAGCTTTCTGACCCTGGGCAGCACATTTGGCTCCAGAATGCCTTGATAGTCTTGAGATTTCATTGTACCCTGCACAGATTCAAGACACCCTGTGCCAGATGCAGCAAGGCAGCCCTAGAACATATCTGAGCCCAAGGCCGGCGCTCTGCAGGGGCAAGAGGGGGCACTGCCCCCTCAAATAAATGTTTTTTCCTCCTCAAATCAAAATTTTAGAAGTTGAGAAAGCACATTTCAATATACCTACAAAAGTAATATTTTATAAGATGACAAAAGTAACTGCAGTAGCAGAAAATCCACCAAAAAACGGACAAGATACAGTATGTGCTTCCTCTCATTTCCCTGTCCCTCTGTTGTATCTTCACAGATTGCAGGCCCATCCCAACACACGCAAACACTCACACGAACACACGCACACAGCCCACATTAATCAGCCAATCAGCTGCCAGTATGCAAATGAGCTCACACAGAGCTTGACTGTGTGTCAGGTTTCAGCACAGAGCGGTAAGGCTCTGAAGAAGCAGCGAAGCTCGGCCAAATTCCTCTTAGTGACTGTCAGACAATTAATAAATAATAATTAACAACAACAATAACAAATTAAACAAAGTAACGTTAAATATAACATCTATATTTTTTCAGTCCTTTCTCCTGTTCAGGGGGCGTTTCTCAGTCACACAGGCACAGTGATGAGTGTCCACGTCCACTGCCTGTAACAGACTGAGGACAGATGACCTGTCTGACAGACCCCGACTGTACATAAAACTGAGCTGTAAAGTAAAAAAACAAACAAACCCGATATGTTGTTTTTTATAAATTAGTTCGAGAAGTGTTTTTTTTTTTTTTATTTACCTTCAGTTTTGTAAATACTGACTATAGTGTGTGAAGTCTTATTCTAGGTTCACATTTATTGGAGACTAAGAGCATCCAGTTCAGGTGAATGTAATGTTGATGGTTGTAAAAATCTTGATATTTTATTTTGTTTTACATTTTGATTTTTCAGTCCCCCAGCCACTTTACTGTGGTCAGGGGGTTTGCGTGCTGCCGCGAAATTAAGAGCTAAAGCTATATCAGCAGAAGCGTAGTCTTCAGGTGGGACAACCAAGTTGGACAGGTCTGAAGGTCGAGGCCTGACAGTGCAATCCCCTTCCAGATTGGGGTTGGACACATAGCTAACAGCCCAATTCCATGAAGAAAACACTGTTACTATAAGCACAGAAAAAAAGTGCTCAAGCATGATGTGCACGCAATATGCATGATGTTCCTTCACATTTCTTACTGCCCCCTCATATGTGGCTGCCTAGAACCGGCCCTGACCGAGCCTCCTCCATGTTTCACAGTAGGTACAGTGCTCTTTTCTTTGTATGCTTCATTTTTGTATCTGTGAACATAGAGCTGATGTGACTTGCCAAAAAAACTCCAGTTTTGTCTCATCTGTCCAAAGGACATTCTCCCAGAGGCTTTGTGGCTTGTCAATGTGCATTTTGGCAAATTCCAGTCTCGCTTTTTTATGATTTGCTTTCAACAGTGGTGTCCTCCATTAAGTCCACTTTGGCTCAAACAGTGATGGATGGTGTGATCTGATACTGATGTACCTTGACCTTGGAGTTCACCTCCAATCTCTTTGGAAGTTGTTCTGGGCTCTTTGGTTAACATTCGTATTATCCGTCTCTTCAATTTGTCATCAATTTTCCTCTTGCAGCCTCGTCCAGGGAGGTTGGCTACAGTCCTGTGGACCTTAAACTTCTGAATAATATGTGCAGCTGTAGTCACAGGAACATCAAGCTGCTTGGAGATGGTCTTATAGCCTTTACCTTTAACATGCTTGTCTATAATTTTCTTTCTAATCTCCTGAGACAACTCTCTCCTTAGCTTTCTGTGGTCCATGTTCAGTGTGGTACACACCATGATACCAAACAGCACAGTGACTACATTTCAGCCTTTAAATAGGCAGACTGACTGATTACAAGCTTGAAGACACCTGTGATGATAATTACAGGACACACCTTAGTTTAACATGTCCCTATGGTCAAATCATTTTCAATCTTTTCTAGGGGTACCATCATTTTTGTCCAGGCCAGTTTCATTAGTTTGTTTTTTTAAAATGATTCTGTTGAACCACAATTCAAAAGCAATGTCGGATTTTCATCTGTTAATTTTCAGTAATTTTTTATTTATTATTACTTTTGTTAGTTTCAAGTTATTTCAGTGACCATTGCAGGTTTTTCCTTCTTGAATGGAAGGGTACCAACAATTTTGTCCATGTCTTTATTGGCTCTAATTTCGTAGACCAGGCACAGGCGGGGCACACCTGCCCTGCACCGTGCCTGTGCCGCGCCAACAGGGTGTGCCCAGGGCATTTTGCAAGTTTCGTGCACGGCGCAGTCTGGCACACCCATGCCTCCGTCTCTCCTACCGGTGCACGTAGCAGAGAGGGAGGAGATAAGACTTGAGTGGGTTTAACACAGCCGAGTGTGATCTTCACCAATCAAATGAACGCCTCTCCTTGCCCTTAAATGCGCCGCGGGCGAAGCGCAGTGACAATTTCACCTCGGTGGCGAAGAAGGTCAGAGCCGCTGTCACTTTTACAGCAACTGGGAGAGCACAGGGGCCACTGGGCTGCGCATCGGAGCCACGATGCGCTTCACCGTGTTGACCACCTCGCGGGGCAGATATAATCTGTTCCTGTGTCATAATAGGAGTACAAAATTAAGTAATAATTACACTTAAACACAGCAGCAGGCTAATCCATTCATCATGCTTGTGATCCACCTGCATTCCTGGTCTGTCATCGCCAAATAGCAGAACCTTAGGTGAAAATATACCTCCTCCTCATCCTCCTTTCAATAATGTACTCCATCTTTTTAGATCACGTTAAGAATAAAGATTAAAACAGAGGAATATGGGTAATCGCAGGTAAATCCTTAAGACACCGAGTGACGTCCATTTATTCAGCAAGCGTCTCTCTCTTTTTTCTTTTTATTTGAATTTCATGAGATGAGAGAAGCCGGATACTCCGTATCGGATGATGTGGTTGGCTGAGAGATGTGAACTCGTTAGTTTGCGTCAATCTTCCAGCTGCCGTCAGGTTGAGTTTCTATTATGACAAACGTTTCTGATCTGACATCAGATGTGACGGGACAATTAATATAGATACAAATGTATGTGCTGGTTCAGACGGTTACATTAAATAGTGGTTGCTGTGATTGTTTATTTCATTGAAATGTGCCTGACACTCTGGATACCTGCCTGTGAGGTTTTGGTGATGTGTGCGCACTGTGCGCCTGTCAGCCAAATTACCACTGCCCAAGGTGCGCCTCTCCTGCGCCGAGAATAGACCAGGTTGGAGCTGGCAAGCTTTCAGCGCAAGTTCCGCACTGTTTTTTGGCTTGAAATGGTCACTGCGCCAAGCTGAATACGTCGACACCTCCCCCTGGTGCGCCGTCACACCCATCTCGGTGCAGCCGGTCTACCAAATTGCCAAATTGGCTGCGCACTGTGGTGCGCCGGACAAAATTACTACTGCGCGGGGTGCGCCAGGCTGCGCCACCCTGAGTTGCGCCAGGAAATTAGAGCCCTATGTCTCAAAATGAAAGAGGAAATACACTGCCCGGCTGAAAAAAAGTCACCACCTGGATTTAACTAAGCAAATAGGTACAAGCCTCCTATTGGATAATTACTGCACGTGTGATTATCTTTCAGCTGGCAACAAGTTATTTAACCTCAGCTGATGCAATGAGCAGCTTCTCATTTCTAAAAAAACAACCATGTGGAAAGACTCATCCTGTCTTTCCACATATTTATGTGGAAAAATATGTTAGTCTGTTTAAGAAGGGTCAAATCATTGGCATGCATCAAGAAGAGAAAACATCTAAGGAGATTGCATAAACTGCTAAACTTGGGTTAAGAACTGTACAACACATTATTAAAAACTGGAAGGATAGTGGGGAACCATCGTCGTTGAGGAAGAAATGTGATCAGAAAAAAATCCTGAATGATCATGATCGGTGATCACTTAAACACTTGGCCAAATCAAATCAAAGAAAAACAACAGTAGAACTCAGGGGTGTGTTTAATAGTGAAAGTAAGAGCATTTCCACACCCACAATGTGAAGGGAACTCAAGGGATTGGGACTGAACAGCTGTGTAGCCTCAAGAAAACCTCTAATCAGTGAGGCTAACTGGAAAAAAAGGCTTCAGTTTGCTAGAGAGAACAAAGATTGGACTCTGGAGGACTGGAAGAAGGTCATATGGTCTGATGAGTCCAGGTTTACCCTGTTCCAGAGTGATGGGAGCATCAGGGTAAGAAGAGAGGCAGGTGAAGTGATGCACCCATCATGCCTAGTGCCTACTGTCCAAGCCTGTGGGGGCAGTGCTATGATCTGCAGCTGCTGCAGTTGGTCAGGTCTAGGTTCAGCAACATTATGGCCCAAAGAATGAGGTCAGCTGACTACCTGAATATACTGAATGACCAGGTTATTCCATCAATGGATTTTTTCTTCCCTAATGGCACGGGCATATTCCAATATGACAATGCCAGGATTCATGGGGCTCAAATTGTGAAAGAGTGGTTCAGAGAGCATGAGACATCATTTTCACACATGGATTGGCCACCACAGAGTCCAGACCTTAACCCCATTGAGAATCTTTGGGATGTGCTGGAGAAGGCTTTGTGCAGTGGTCAAACTCTCCCATCATCAATACAAGATCTTGGTGAAAAATTAATGCAACACTGGATGGAAATAAATCTTGTGACATTACGGAAGCTTACTGAAACAATGCCACAGCGAATGCGTGCTGTAATCAAAGCTAAAGGTGGTCGAATGAAATATTAGAGTGTGTGACCTTTTTTTTTTTGGTGGCGACTTCTTTTTGGCCAGGCAGTGTATTTACTCCACTCACCTGATATCCAAAGTAAACACAGCCACAAGTTAAGCTGTGACACCAGTCAGTCATAGTAGGAATAGAAATGAACTAACACAGCTTTTATAGAGAAAATGAATAAAACGTGCCATTTTATAGACGTAGCTACAAGGTAATAAGCAGCGTTTAACAGTGCATTTATGTGTTTTGATGTGGACAGAGTTTTTTTTTTTTCTTTTAAATGTACCAGTGTGGACAGGGACATTTTGAGAACAGGGGAGGAAAACCTACATTTCAACAACTACCTGCCTGCAAGTGGACATAACCTCAGTAATGTGTAAGAGTTTATGGGCCTTGCTCCATGCCAGTTCAGGAGGTTCAACCATCCAACTAAAAGGACAAAGTCCCAGTGGACAGAAAATTTCATTTAGTTTGTAAAGAGCCATGAACACGTGAACAAACAAAAAAATCAAGTTTCTCAATATTCTGAGTGCATACGATTTGGTACAGCTGATTCATCTCCAGGAAAAAGAACATGATCAAAGACTGATCCAAAGTTTTTGTGTAATATGGAAAAAAGTATTTTATTTATTTGGGAATTCTTATCGTACATTATAAAATAGAAAGTAAAGAGAAAAGTCCATCAAAAAATCCACTCCTTAACACTTGCCGTTTGCTCATTTTTCTGCAGAAATCATTGACTTTATTTATTTATACCTGTCAAAAAGTGCTCATTTTTCCTTGACTTTAGTGTTTAATGTGTGGACTGGACAGCCTGTTTTTTGTCTGTGAGCCTTAATATCAGTGAAATTCATTAGTATGTTTACAAATATTAGTATTGTTGCTCCATGTGCACAGCAGTATTGCACCAAAGAGCATTCCATAAAGCCACGCTGTCTCTCAGCTCTCTTCTCATTATGACCTTGAAACTCAATTTTCCATCAAATGCTCTGATATTTAATCGTAGAGGTGTGCTGCTGTGTGTTCATCTCTCTAACGTATTCTCAACGTAGAAACACATAGAGACATAGAAATGACTCAAATATTCAGCAGGCATAAAGCCGGGCCCACAGTGTTCTGATGGACAAGAGATTGACAAACCAGAAGAGCCAACATGAAAACTAAATGATGACTCTGTCCCACAGTGTGCCACGCAGAGCTGAATGCCATCATGGACACAAACAGGGCGGATCTCAGTGGCTGCACCATTTACACCACTCTGTTTCCCTGCAACAAGTGTGCCAAGATCATCATCCAGGCAGGTGGGTGTGAACACAACACACACAATTACAAACATGCACACACACAAACAGAAACACACTGGCATGCAAAATCCCACCCACATACACAAAGTGGTGAATTGTGACAAAATTAAAATGTTACTAAGAACTGAACTTAGAGACCAATGTGCATTTCAAGTGTATATGAACTGTTTCTGTCTTGTATACACACACATAAATATATATATAAATATATATATATATATATATATATATATATATATATATATATATATATATATATATATATATATATATCTATCTATATATATATATATACACATATATATATATAGACATATAGACATATGTATACATATGTATGTTTATGTGTGTGTGTAACTTTTAATCATGTAATATTTTATAGAAAGTTATCGCTTTCTGAAATATTTTCCTAATATTAAAAAATTGAGAAAATCTTAATTTTATAGATTTTATCTGATAATTACAGCTGTTTATCACTGACATGAGAACATGTAGTAGTGCTGTTTACCTGTGATGGACCACCTTTACTCTCTCCCTGCTGTCTGTCCTGTCACCCAAACGTCCTCCTGTGACTCCGCCCTAAAATAAACTGATGTTTACAAGTTGAATGGAGATCCTCTGTCGCCTTTGTCCCCCAGTGTCCCATGGCTTTTAGAAGAGAGGACTCTGGTCCACAAAGATGTCTGTCCATGAGGTGTTCTGGACAGAAAACCAACATTTCTGTCTCACAGTGAGGGCCTGTGAACATGGACTTTCTGATTCATGTGAAATACGCCACAGAATTCTTTGCGAGTTCATAACATGAACCAAGAAGTCCATTCTGACATGTTTTTCTCTGATTATGTGAGGCTTGAGTGGAACAGTGGTGCAGCAGGTATGGCACATACCTCACAGCAAGAGGATTGCTGGTTTGATCCCTGTGTTGGTCAGGGCAGTGGCAAAAATCCCTCTTCAATGTTGGGGGGACAATAAACAATAAAATTTCAGAGTTATTCCTTGGGGTGGACATTAAAATAAATCCTATATTTTTGCTGTGTTGTTTTGATACTTTCTCAAATGTCTTGCATAGTTGTATTAAACAATAACTGTAAGTCATAGTTCCTTGTTAATCCATATCCTACCTGTCTACAGGTTTGTTTCTGCTCAACCAGCAATTCCAAGAGTTGTATTGGTTGGAAGGTGTGAACTACACCATATGTGACCAAACAGAATTTCTTATCTCACCATTAAAACTAGTCTTATCACCACTACAGCAGCTTTACAAGAACTGAGAGCTCAATAAAAGTTCTAAAACTAAAAGAAAAATTTTAATGAATAACCAAACTACATCAAACTTTTCTTCAAGCATATGCTTTTATGAAACTGTAGAAACAAAAAGAAAAAAAACATAATCTGAAGAGAACATGTAAGTCCAAGTTATAACTACTTTCTTTTTAAATAAATAAATCTGGAATAGAAGTAAAGTAAATAAATTTTTATAGAGACTTCTAATGTAGTGTGATATTTGTGACATATATGAGAGGAAGAGGATGTCAGCATGTCACCTGTCTGTCCTCTCTGACTGTCACAGTCTGTTGCATCAGGCAGAGAGGAGATGCTGTTTGCAGCCAGCAGCATTTTGTTTTAGCTTAAAAATAAACACCCTATTAGCTGCGTGCTGTGTTAATTTAAAACATGCCGGCAGACTTTGAACACAGGAGTTGAAATTTTGCTGTTCATGTTGTGCTTGTTGAACAAGTGGAGTGATAAACAACTTATCAACCATTCTGTGTTTTAATACACTTACTTCGTCCAGTCACCACTGCTCTGTCCGCCTGCCTCTGTGTGTTCACGGCTCTGCAGCAGCAGCTACGCCGGTCGCCGGGAGAAACAGTTTGGACCAAACCATTGTGAGGGGAGGGGGGTTGTAATCTTTAACATTTAAAATTGTCTGACAATGTGTTTTTAAGTAGCGTTACTTGTATTTCACCGTCAAAACACATTACTGTACTACTAGAAAAATCTCATTTGAACCAGATTTTTGGGGGGGACAACTTTGTGGAAGGGGGACACGTCCCCTGCGTCCCCCCTGGGATTTGCTCCTATGGGTCAGGGCCGCTCTTTGGAGTTTGCATGTTCTCCTCATGGTTCTGTGGGTTCTCTCCATGCACTCTGACTTCCTCCCACAAACCCAAAACATTCTCACGAGGTTGACTGTTGACTCCTAATTGCCTGTTATAACTGACTGTTATGAATCCAGCAACTATCACAATTACATAACAATTATATTGTTCACAAACAATGACAGATTAAACTATAAGGGGATTTATTTAAAGCACTTTTTTTTTTACAAATAACATTACTTGATATAAAAGCTGTTATAATCCAATTAACAAAAGTAAAACATTAGTTACTAACTATGATGGATAAACACATGTAATAACAAAAGCATCAGTGAAAGCAATAACTGCAGCAACAGCAATAGCTATAGCTGGAATAAAACAATGACAGCAGTAATACCAGCCATGGCAACATCACAGCAGCTACAGCAATCACAAATGGTGAGGTATATATGTGTGTGTGAAGGTGGAGCAAGAGGAACAGAGATAGGAGGAATAGAGATAAGGACACGTGAGGGTCCTCTGTGTAACAGATTCAAAAACACAAAGTCACCTAAAGACACTTTAAATGTGTATGTGGTGTGACAGAGATGTGTGTGTGTGTGTGTGGGTGGAAAAGAGAGAGAGAGAAGGTGGAGTGAGAGAGAAACCCAGAGAAAAAGTCATCGCCTGCAGTTGATAATTACAATATCACTACACAATAACAGCGCCAGTCAATAAAACTACACACCGCCCTAACTGCCTCTGCCCAGACACACAAGCCTCTTCCTTTTGTTGATCTGATCCTTCAGAGTTGGGTGGAGAGAGGAAAGAATAGGGGTCTGCTCTGAGTGCCTGCGGCACGGCCCCTACCTTTCCACATTGCAGGTGGGACCTATGGAGTGGAGGGGAGTTAGGGCATGGTTCACACCATGCATGTGGCTTTCCAGCTGATGAGGGCTCCAAGTCCCCATCGTCGCACTCAAGATTCAAGGATGATCACTTTTCGTCAAGTTGGAGTTCCTCTCCTTTCCACAGGGGTAATGGAGCATTGACGGAGAGGCTGGGGTGTGCTCTTTGGGTGTGACGCACCTACATACCTGTCGTCAGTCGCTGAAGGTGAACATTGGTCAAGTGTGTCTTCGTCACACAAAGTTTCAGGGACAATTGTCTCTTTACCAGCTGTCGTCAAGTCAGTTGATGTGATTTGGACCACTGAAGCAGTCTGTAGAGCGAATGTCAGGCTCCTTAAGTAAGGTTACTTGGGAGGCCTGGGAGTCAGAATGTAACACCTGCTCTAGAGATTCTCTGGGCTGATCCTGAACTATTTCTTCAGGTGCAAGGTCAGGGCATCTGGGTCAGAGTCGGAGTCAGAGAAGTTGGCATCTGCTGTTCTCTGATCCTGATCTCTTCTTTCTTCCCTTTTCATGGCATGGAGCTGCAGCTGCAAAACATGATAATCTTGGCGGAAGTCATCATTTACCTTCTCCAGTTTTGTCACTAGCCCTGACACCCTTTTGACCTGGCCCTGTGGGAGCAAGTTCAATCATTGCTTACCTTGACAGCTGATCTGCAACGCCTTAAACTGCTTGATTGCTCTGCAGCTTGCAACTCTGCTTTACGGCTGTGAAGCAGAGTAATTGACCGAGCACCTGTGGAATGTTGCATTTCTCACCAGTCAGATTATTAATATACGTGACCAATTCGTGAATTCTTTCATCACATGTGCCAACAGCGTAGCTATGGTCACTTAAGTCCTCAGTGGATAGCCTCATCAGGTCAGTGACCGTGGACTGCAGATCCAGTTCTTATTGCTCCTGGGAGTTCTTAGCTCTGGGGGCATGAGCATCTCTACTGTGCATTTTGCATTTTTGTAATTATTGCAACACAGCTAGAATAAAACTGCCTAAAATGGGGCAGAAATTATGTTGCATGCTTTTAGGGGCAATTTGGCAATTGGCAAGTAAAATGAATAATTATTGGAAAAAATATTAATAATAAGAAATATTTGCTGCAGTCAGTAAACCTCAGGGCACCACCCTGTCACTGGGAACCAATAGCCAAATGTCCCTTCTAGCGCATGACACAGCCTCACAACATCCAGGGCATTGAGGAACTCCAGGGGGATCTCTTGCCATTGAGGAGCTGTTCTGATGAAAACATGACTGAATAAATTCATCAGGA
>JBAMNC010001327.1:0-12500 GCA_037902135.1 Cetoscarus ocellatus
CCACAGTGGGACAGCCGCAACTTAGCCCTAGATTCTGAGCTAACGTTAGCAGAAAAGGAGGGGTAATGGTGGTGGGGGGTGGTGGGGGGATTAAAGGGACTGATTGTATTCAGCCAACTGTTAAATTCCTCTTGACTAATGTAGGAATGTTCATACTTTGAAGTTTATCCTTCAGACTTTCAACAAGAAAACGTGAACACTGATGAACATGTGAAGTTACCCCCTGCTCGTTAGCATTAGCTCATAGCAATGAGCAAAATAAATACCACACCGCATTTAAATACTCACATTTCCATCATCAGGTTTGGTGATGGATTGTTGGTGCTGAGCCTGGATTCAGGAAAAGTCTAGTTCCCAGTCCTGTGTTGAACTGACTGAAGTTGAAGAAGCAGTCGGGACGTGAAATAACTGGCACACGCATACAGGTTTTAGTCGACTGTAGCTGCTCATTCCCTTAAAAAATAAAAATTAATCCACTGGACCCTTTTGGTCTTAGGCTGGTAGCCTACATGTGTAAAATACACTGCCTGGCCAAAAAAAAAGTCACCACCTGGATTTAACTAAGCAATAGGTAAGAGCCTCCTATTGGACAATTACTGCATGGGCGATCTTTCAGCTGGCAACAAGTTATTTAACCCCAGCTGATGCAATGAGCAGCTTCTCATTTCTTGAACAACCATGTGGAAAGACACATCCTGTGGTCGTGGAAAGATGTTAGTCTGTTTAAGAAGGGTCAAATCATTGGCATGCATCAAGCAGAGAAAACATCTAAGGAGATTGCAGAAACTACTAAACTTGGGTTAAGAAACTGTCCAACACATTATTAAAAAACTGGAAGGATAGTGGGGGAACCATCATCTTCAAGGAAGAAATGTGGTCAGAAATAATCCTGAATGATGGTGATCACTTAAACGTTTGGCCAAATCAAATCAAAGAAAAACAACAGCAGAACTCAGGGCTATGTTTAATAGTGAAAGTAAGAGCATTTCCACACACACAATGTGAAGGGAACTCAAGGGATTGGGACTGAACAGCTGTGTAGCCTCAAGAAAACCTCTAATCAGTAAGGCTAACTGGAAAAAAAGGCTTCACTTTGCTAGGGGAGCATAAAGACTGGACTCTGGAGGACTGGAAGAAGGTCATGTGGTCTGGTGAGTCCAGATTTACCCTGTTCCAGAGTGATGGGAGCATCAGGGTAAGAAGATGAGGCAGGTGAAGTGATGCACCCATCATGCCTTCTGCCTACTGTCCAAGCCTGTGGGGGCAATGCTATGATCTGGGGCTGCTGCAGTTGGTCAGGTCTAGGTTCAGCAACATTATGGCCCAAAGAATGAGGTCAGCTGACTACCTGAATATACTGAATGACCTGGTTATTCCATCGACAGACTTTTTCTTCCCTAATGGCACGGGCATATTCCAAGATGACAATGCCAGGATTCATGGGGCTCAAATTGTGAAAGAGTGGTTCAGCGAGCATGAGACATCATTTTCACACATGGATTGGCCACCACAGAGTCCAGACCTTAACCCCACTGAGAATCTTTGGGATCTCCTGAAGAAGGCTTTGTGCAGTGGTCAGACTCTCCCAATGTCAATACAAGATCTTGGTGAAAAAATTAATGCAACACTGGATGGAAATTAATCTTGTGACACTGCAGAAGCTTACTGAAACAATGCCACAGCGAATGTGTGCTGTAATCAAAGCTAAAGGTGGTCCAACAAAATATTAGAGTGTGTGACCTTTGTTTGGCCAGGCAGTGAAAATGTAGCTGTTTACAGCCAACAACCGAGCAGTGATAGGTTTTGTGTCCAGACATGGTGTACTCTGATCTCTCGCTAAGAATGTAAACAATATGGCGGCACTACTTACGTAAATAAAATGCTTGTTATGTAACAGAATATCCACAGACTCAACAGCTCACCAAATACCATGAGTTTACATTTATGGAAGAGCATCCGCCTGGAGCTCAGAGGAGGAGTGGACCCTGATGAGCTGGAAAGCAAAATGGACGACTGGGAGGGAGAGACCATTGAGGTTTTGATCAACAAAG
The DNA here is from genome assembly GCA_037902135.1 of Cetoscarus ocellatus. Lineage (NCBI taxonomy): Eukaryota > Metazoa > Chordata > Actinopteri > Labriformes > Labridae > Cetoscarus > Cetoscarus ocellatus. The sequence goes on from JBAMNC010001327.1 coordinate 2,052, forward strand.
AAATCATTCCCCTTGGAGATCCTCGAGGAAGGCCAAATACCCAAAAATGTGTTCAAAAGCCTTAAAGTGTTTTTTGCATAATATGGGGCCTTTAATGTTTATCATGTTTGCATGTTGACTTTTTAATCAGTAATAATGTGGGCATAGTTCATATAGTGCTTCAACTGTTTGCAGTTTACCACCTTCATTCCTTTATTCACCTCATCTCTCAATGTTTATGTTCGTGAATTTTTGATGTGCAGTCCAGATTCAGGATTTCTTCAGTGGTACCACAGCTTTGTTGAAATTCAGTACTAAAAAAGAAGATACTTGATTATTTCTAGTTTCCTGTCTGTATGAACTATGGGATGAGGTGATTCATGGAGCCCTAGAGGGCCATGCTGGCCCCTGAGTCAGACCATGGTTGAATTATTTGCTGCTTTTTCATGTATGAAATTGAGCGATTCATGGAAATTATATCAGGAAGGACTTGGGCTGCTCTGATGTCGCTAGATCACAAAGTATTTATCTCCACTCTGCAGGTGGGGGCCTGTATAGTGAACCAGGAGAACAACATTGTTGGCATTGGTTACAACTGCATGCCAAATGGCTGTGAAGGCAAGCTGCCATGGTCAAAGGATTCAAAAGACTGGCTGGACAGGAAATATCCCTACGGTAAGACCTCATTTACTTTAATCTTCTTTTAAATCGGGGTCTCAAACTCCCAGCCACTTGGGGTCCACCTCTCCCCTACCCATAGCCCCCTGTGGTTTGAAAATAGACTGTGGAAAAATTTTCCAATTGTTTTATTGACATAACAAATTATAATGTTTTCTAGTATAATTTTGAAATTAAAAATGAATATCTGTTGGTGAAAGTACTGGCCCTTGTACAAATGTAGTTGATGACCCCTGATCTTCATCATCACTTGTCAAAAATCCTTCTGTCCATGTCTGTCTGTTCCTTTAACCTATCCATTACCTCCATTACCTATCCTATCCAGTACTGGAGCCTTACAAGCTGTCCCTGGGTAAGAGGCTGGATAGCATGTTGAACTGGTTGCCAGCCAATTACAAGACTGATAACTAGATACGAACAACCAGTCACATAGACATCTATGGCAATTCACTGTCAACATTTAAAACTAACTGCATTATTTTGGTCTGAGAAATGCTTGAAATGCACGAGGGGAACATGACGGTAAAAATGCTAAAATGCTAATTCTTTTCCTCAGTGTGTTTTGCTGCACTGAACTCCATCATGAACAAGACCAGTCATGATGTGAAAGGCTGCACCATGTACATCACTCTGTTCCCCAGCAATGAGTGTGCCAAGGACATCATCCAGGCAGGTCAGTGTTTTGCACCACACACAAGCACACGCCTGTTCCCCACGTGGGCCTACTCTGGTCTGATTGGTCGACTGGTCTGCTCTGTGATTGGTCAGCTCAGTGGTGCTCAGTGCCATGTTTTCAGCAGCTCTGCATTCATTCTAATGTTCCTGCTCAGCACTGTGCTTGTTACCCTGAGCCAATGAGCTTGAACAAGGGATAAAACAATGGCAGGACAGGGGAATCAGCTGTTTCAGGAAGCTGCTGGTGCTGTTTACAGGAGAGGGAGAAGTGCTGTGGAAATTGTCTTCTGCATAGAAGTATTTTATCATAAAGAAGGGACAGGTTGAAGGGACTAATTAATTTACACAACTCTTAAAAGCAAAATGTGACCTTTGAGGGGAAGAATTTCTCTCAGTTCCTGGCAGATGATCATCCATCCATCTTTAATCTATTTCACTTGATTCCTTTTGGAGTTGTGAGGGGCTGCCACAGTTTGATGCCATGGGGAGACGCTGAGGTCTACATTTGTTCTCTCATTTGGCCTTTCAGTTGTTTATAGTGATCGAAAAGTTTGTCTGCATCCATCCATCCATCCATCCATCCATCCATCCATCTTCTTCCGCTTATCCATGATTGGGTCGTGGGGACAACAGCCTAAGCAGGGAAGCCCAGACATCCCTCTCCCCGGCCACTTCGTCCAGCTCTTCCCGGGGATCCTGAGGTGTTCTCAGCCAGCTGAGAGACATAGTCCCTCCAGTGTGTCCTGAGTCTTCCCCGAGGTCTTCTCCCGGTGGGACATGCCCTGAACACCTCACCAGGGAGGCATCCAGGAGGCATCATGATGAGAGGCCAAGCCACCTCATCTGGCTCCTCTCAGCGCAGAGGAGCAGTGGCTCTACTCTGAGCCCCTCCCGGATGACCAAGCTTCTGACCCTGTCTCTAAGGGAACAGCCTGAGAAAACTCATTTCTGCCACTTGTACTGGTGATCTTGTTCTTTTGGTCACTACCCACAGCTTGTGAGCATAGGTGGGGGCAGAAACAAAGATCGAGTGGTAAATCAAGAGCTTCGCCTTTCGACTCAGCTCCCTTATTACCACAATGGACCTGTGCAGAGTCCACATCGCTGCTGATGCTGCACCGATCCGCCTGTTGATCTCCCGGTCCATCCTTCCTTCACTTATGAGCAAGACCCTGAAGTACATAAACTCCTCCACTTGGGGCACATTTGGAGGTGCTGATTCTCATTCCAGCCGCTTCACACTCAGCTGCAAACCAATCCAGTGAGAGCTGTAGGTCACGATCTGATGAAGCCAAAAGGACCACATCATCTGCAAAAAGATGATGATGTGAGGTCACCAAACTGGACCCCCCTCAATGCCCTGGCTGCACCTAGAAATTCTGTCCATAAAAGTTTGTGAATAGAATCGGTGACAAAAGGCAGCCCTGGCAGAGTCCAACCCTCACTGGAAACAAGTTCGATTTACTGCCGACAATGTGGACCAGATTTGGTAGAATGCCTTCTCCAAGTCCACAAAACGCATGTAGACTGGTTGGGCAAACTCCAATGCACCCTCGAGGACGCTATGGAGGGTGTAGAGCTGATCCACAGTTCCACGACAGGACAAAAACCACACTGCTCCTCCTGAATCTGAGGTTCGCCTCTCCAGTACCCCTGAACAGACCTTACCAGGGAGGCTGAGGGGTGTGATCCCCCTGTAGTTTGGAGCACACCCTGAAGCCCCCCTTATTGAAAAGAGGGACCACCACCCCAGTCTGCCAATCCAGTGGCACCGCCCCCAATGTCCAGGCGATGTTGCAGAGTCATGTCAACCATGACAGCCCCACAACATCCAGTTTGTCTACAATGTTAATAACACAAAGCTGCTGTTTAAGAGTAGAAGAAGATAATACAATGGTAATAGAAGATAAAGTAACATAATGCAGTAAAAAAGCCAAACAAACAAACAAACAAACAAAAAAAAACAAGTCACAACAAGCACACAGGACCATTTAGAGTTGCTGAAGAGTTCATCTGACGACTGGTGCGTACATTAAAATTTTACACTGCTGGTGCCACTGGGCAGATACACAGGTACAGCCAATCACAGAGCTGACATGCAGAACAAGACAAACATGTACACAAAATCACACCCAAGGGCAGTTTAGAGACATGTTTTTGGTCTGTGGACCTTGTGCAGCCCCAGCAGGAAAATATATATGCACTTGCTGTCTTGTTATAGTTGTGGACGTTTTAATATTTAGTTTCAAAGAAGGCACAAAATTGTCCTTGGACCAAAACCCCTCCTTCTGTTTCTACTTTTCTTTGACTAAGCATGCTTTATATTTCTTTGTAAGGAAGCATATCTTGGTACTGATGTTTTTCAATCCCCTCAACACTTGTTCAGGTATAAAGGAAGTGGTCTATCTCTCAGACAAATTCCATGGAAGAAAAAAGACTTCAACATCGAGACTGATGCTGAAACATGCAGGAGTAAAGTACAGGTAACTCAATGAACACACACATACACACATACAGTCTTGCCACTTCATTAGGTACATCTCTTTAATTGCATGTTTATACAAATAACCAATTGGTCAATCACATTGCAGCAACTCAATGCATTTAGTCATGTAGACATGGTCAACCTGAAAATCAGAATGGAGAAAGGGGATTTGAGTAACTTTGAACGTGACATGGTTGTTGGTGCTAGATGGGCTGGTCTGTCAGAAACTGCTGATCCACTGGAACTTTTACACACAACCTTCTTGAGGGTTTACAGAGATTGGTCTGAAAAAGTGAAAATATCGAGTGAGTAGAAGTTTTCTGGGCCAAAAGTCCTTGTTGATGCCAAGAGGTCAGAGGGAGAATGGACAGAGAGTTTCAAGTAATAGAAAAGCAACAGTTACTCAAATAACAACATTATACAATCAAGTCTTCAGAAGACCTTTTCTTAATACACATTTAAATCTTAAAGCTGATGGGCTACAGCAGCAGAAAGCCACACCAGGTAACACTCCTGTCAGCTAAGAACAAGAAACTGAGGCTGCAGTTCACACAGGCTCATTAAATGTGGACAACAGAAGATTGTAAAAGTGTCTCCTGGTCTGATGAGTCTGGATTGCTGCTCCACATTCAGATGTAGGCTCAGAGTTTAGTGTGAACATCATAAAAGCATGGATCCATCCTGCCTTGGCTCAGTGGTTAAGGCTGCTGCTGGTGGTGTGATGGTGCACTTTGTGCTCTTTGGACCCCTTAGTCTCACCTGAGCATGGTTTAACCCCACAGCCTACCTGAGGATTGTTGCTGACCAAGTCTATGCCTTTATGACCACAGTGGACCATCTTCTGATGGATAAGCTCAGATCATCTCAATATGACAATGAGATCACTGCACTCCGGTGGCCTCCGCAGTCACTAGATCTCCATCTAATAGAGAACCTTTGGGATGTGGTGGAACAGGAGATTCTCATCATGGATGTTCAGCCGACAAATCTGATATTGACCAACATCTCTGAGGGAGATGTTGGTCAATGTATGACACCATGAATTAAGGAGCTCTGAAAGCAAATGTCAGGTGTACCTAATAAAGTGTCTGTTGAGTGTAAGATACTTGTATAATTACAGGTCAACTCCTGTCATTTTACACTGCTTCATTTTTATTTCAGTGTTATTTTAATATCATTTAGAATGGCTCTGAAATGTTATAGAGGTAAGAAACGAGGAAACTGAACATGTGATTATATGGAATTGAAATATAAGACAAAACCACTGTACCTCTGCAAGAGTACAATTATATCTTTTTCATATGCAATAGTCCTTTAATATTACGGCACCAAAAACATCACTTAACTACAGTGATGGAATAAAATATGTAAAATAAAATAATAATAATAATGATGATGATGATGACAATAATAATAATAATAATAATAGTAATAATAATAATAATAATAATAATAATAATAATAATAATAAAATAATTAAACAATACAATAATGTAATATGTAAAATATACCTTTAATCATATCTATGTAACTGAACAGCTTTTATGTGAACTTTTTACTAACATCATTTTCTATGAAAACTGCTGTACTGAACTTCATTTCACTCAAGTAGCATTTGCAGCCTGGACCCCATGTGGCCCTTCCCCTCACAAAATGGCAGTCATTTCCGAAACTTCACAAACTGCAAACATAAAAAAAACATGACAGGAGGCACCAAATGGGATTAGTCATGATATACCAAAACAATGCCATGTGCAGACTGGATATGTATAATTTTCTATATGATATAGAATGTTGAAAAACCTTTTTGTTTAAATTAAAGAATATGTTGTGCATAAAGCTTTCTGTCTATATCTCTTTTAAACCATAGGATATTAAATTAGATTTGGTTAATACAAGATTTAGAAAATGGTAAAATGAGAAAATATTTCTACTTCAAAAAATAGTGAATGTTCATTGTTTTGTTGCTTTTAAAGAGAAGCTTAAATTGACTTCAATTTGATGTCAAGTGACTTTAATGACACAGTATTATCTCTGTTTAAAGGGACAGTTCAGGATTTTTAGAGGTGGGGGTTGCTTGAGACCTATGGTATAGTAAAACATAGATAAATCCAACATAAATCTACACCAAATGAAGCTAACAAACTTTTGACATGATACAGGAATCTGGACTTTATCCAAGCAAAAAGAGCCATTAGCACAGTAATGCCTTCTCTGCTAGTTCTCCCAGTACACTTCTTAAAGGGCTCATAAGTGTTTGTGTGTGTGTTAATGTCCTATGTATTTTTCAGGCAGTATCCCAGACCCAACTCCGAGGATCCTGAGAGTACAGTCATCATTGATTTTAATTCCTTCTATGGTCCTGATGAACCTGCTCAGGGGAACGTCACAGAGGGAGAGGAGGAAGAGGAACAACGTGACAGAGATTGAAAGAGATAATTTCTGAGTCTTCTCCCTCCTGACATGGAGCAAGTCTCAAAAAGAAACACAGATATAATCAATCTGGTGCCTCACTTTTCTGCTTGTCTGTTTCTGTTTATATCCTTTTGTCCTTTAAAAGTTTCTTTGCATGAGAAAGTTTCCAACTTCATGGCAGCAGTTAGCTGGTCAGTGTGAATCTGGCTCTGATCAAGATTTCCTGCCTGCTTTAAAGGTGCTTTTTTGGTCACCACTGTAACTTTTGCTAAATGTTGCTAAGTTCTGTACTCATGATGGATTCATGTCGGGTCCAGATTTAAATCATTTGACAAATAAATTATCTTTTACATGCTTATGATCACTCAAGTTTGTTTGTTTTTTTTCTTTTGTGGGGGCTTTATGTTTAGATAGGACAGTGATTAGAAATGGAAACTTGGCAGACAGAGTGGGGGGGTCAGTGGAAAAGGGGCCAGATTTGTATCCTGTGGTCGGCTGGAAGGACACCCACATGACCTGATGTGGGCAAAGTGATCACTTGGTGACTGGCATTATGCATTTCTGGTATTTAAAAATGGGGAAATAACAAAGAGCTACTAAAGTTTGAGAAAAAAAAGTTAAAACTATTACAAAGGGTTGCATCAGATTAGCTTTTCAGATATTTTGGGGACTGGCAGGTAAGTATCTCAGCTCTTGTTGGCCCTTGTGTGGTCCTAACTGGAAGCTACCTTCAAGAAAATGAGAGAGGTAGAGATTGGACCCATTTGATTGGTCAACAGACTGAACAGACATTGTCACTTTCTGTTAGGGTCAATAAGGAGGTCTGACAACAACACTGCTGCAACTTCTATCAGGAAAATGTGACAGAAATATCACTAATTACAAAGTTATCACTGAGGGTCCATAAATACAAAAGATGGTAAAAAAAACCAAAAACAAAACACTGCATTTCACAGCAAAATTAAAACTTTCTGAAAAGGGAAATATTTCACCTGGAGCCCCTTAAAGACTGAAAACAGAATGAGCCTCCAAACCCAGTCGTCCTATAACGATCCTGTTCGGGTCAAGAGTAATCAAAAAATAATGAAAGTCTTACAGGATTGGGAGGGTTAATAAGATCCCATCGATGATGCATTTATAAACATAAAGAAGACATAAAATGAGACAATTTTTCTCTGTGACAAGGACGTTTTATCTCTCTGTTTCATACAACTTGAACTTTAATTGAACTTAAACATCTTATCTTTTTCACATCACATATGATTAAAATATGAGACTATAAATAAGAAGAAACTTACAGATGATGCTTCCACAAGCTGAAACATAAGCATGGCTGCAGATGGAAACACACCTCTGCTCCTAGATTTGCTTGAGGACTAAATGGTCGCTTCCACATAACAACTTCCTGTATAAACAAGCAACTTCCTGCTTTGACAAAATAACCACCAGGAGGTGCTAAAACAGTTTAAACTCTCCAACTCCCAAGGGCAGGACACTTTTTTGTTCTAAAAAAGGGTGATCAGTCGTGACTCTCATGTCCGTTGTTTGCAGTCTTCCACTCTCCTCTCTTCCCGGTCTTCCCTGAAGTTTTTTCCCGACACACCACATTGAGGATTTTTCCCAAAGCTCTTATTTGCACATCGATGAGGAAAATCCAAAGAGCTATAGCTGAGGAAACAGAAGAGCTTCGTCTACAAAAGTTTTTTGACCGACAGGCCCACCCCATTTACTAGATATCACTCTCTGATCATAAAAGTGTCAACAAAGTTCAGTAATGAACAGCTCCACCGTTCTTGTTCATCACTTCAGAGATTCCTTTGGGCTGCTTGATGCCAGTGTTTCCAGGAGGCTAGTGGGAATGTTGCTCCAAGTGGTGAAGATGGCTTCACAGAGGGCATCCACCATCTGGAACTGATGTCCATTTTTGTAAACTTCACTCACTGTCCATGCACAAGTGTCCTCATTTGATATTGATTGAGTGTATACAGTGGTTTCAAATTAATTAGACCATCGCTCAGCCTCAATAACTACAATTACAGACATAACACATATTTGGCCATCTCATTCCAGTTCATAATCATTATAGCTGTTAATGTAGATATTAACATGATCTTTCTATCCATGGTTGATACATCTATAGTAACTATCTCTAGCTCCACATGGACATGAGATCCCTCTTGAAAATGAGGTGTCACATCTCAAGAGGTCTACCATTAATACAATTATACTTAACGGAGACAAATATGGTAGGGATGCACTTGTGGTCTGGGCACCCATGAGTTCATCACACCATAAATTCTTATTTTCAGTAAGACTTTTATTGATTATACTTCTATAAAATTATCACCACAACCACACAGACATGAGGACCCTCCTCTAATAAATTTGTTTCCAGCAGAAACAAATTTGACGACGACAGGTCTATGATTGGTCCATTGATCTGTCTCTAGCTTTAGTTCTTACTTTAGTCCACTTGTCTCCACTTACCTCCCTCCCTTTGCCCACACACCCAACACAGCATGGTGTGGATTTTGCTGTTCATCATGAGACTGGGGTCCACATTCAAGATTTCCTGCTGCTTAACAGAAGGTTTTTTCTTGCCGCCATGATGGAGGGATTCATGATTGGCTATATGGATTCATGTTGGGTGTTGGATGTATATATTTGTATATATATGTATATGTGTATTTTTATATGTATATATGTATCCATGCATATATGTGTATCCATAATATGAAGAGCTTTGTGCTCTATTGTAAAGTGTCTTGAGATAACACTTGTTATGAATTGGCGCTATACAAATAAAGATTGATTGATTGATTGATTGATTGATTGATTGATCGCTCAGTGTAAGGTTAATGCCACACCTGCCACAAACAAACAGCACTGGTAATTACCAGAGTCATTTTTGATGTTTCTGTGATGGTTGTATGTAGAAGCTCTTTCGCTAAAATGATATTTTTAATGCTAAAATCTAATTATTACTGTTATCCATGAATTTTCAAATTTACCCCCTTTACAAAAAAAGAAAAAAAAAAAGAAAAAAGTAATAAAAAAGATTATTTCTTGATAATGATGTCAAATTATACTGTCACTATGAACAGAAAAAACAGCTTTAGTGGTTAAATGGTCTACCTTGATTAATGTCTGACTCAGAGAAGGTAACTATCTTATTATCTTCCTGTTTGAATGTCTGTCTATCTATCTATCTACAGTTTCCCACAAAAGTAGGTACACCCCTCACATTTCTGCATATATTTTATTATATCTTTTCATGGGACAACAGTGAAGAAATGACACTTTGATACTATGTACAGTAGTGAGTGTGCAGCTTGTTTAACAGTGTAACTTTACTGTCCCCTCAAAATAACTCAACACACAGACATTAATATCTTAACTGCTGGCAACAAAAGTGAGTTGACCCAAATTGGGCCCAAAGTGTCAATATTTTGTGTGGTCACCATTATTTTTCAGCACTGCCTTAACCCTCTTGGACATGGAGTTCACCAGAGCTTCACAGGTTTGTCACTGGAATCCTTTTCCACCCCCCATGACCACATCACAGAGCTGGTGGGTGTTAGAGACCTTGCGCTCCTCCACCTTCCTTCTGAGGACGCCCCACAGATGCTCAATAGGGTTCAGGTCTGGAGACATGCTTGGCCAGTCCATCCCCTTTACCCTCAGCTTCTTTAACAAGGCAGTGGTCATCTTGGAGGTGTGTTTTGGGGTCGTGACAGGACAGGCTCCACTCAGAACAGACCTTGCGATGGTCTGCCAAAGAAGTTGAGCTCACGTGCTCAGTATCATATCCACAGTTTGTCTTTGGGAGATAGATGTATGAGTGCTACCAGCATTGCTTCAGAGGCTGAAGGGGTGCGGGGTCAGCCTGTCAGAGCTCAGACCATACTGCCCTACAAAGGCAAAGTGCAGTTTCTGCAAAAATGCCAAACGAGAAAAACAGCTTTTTGTGTTTTTTTCCCCAAGTGAAAGTGTGAAATCATATTTAACTACCAAGTGTATGACATATTAGATGAAAGGGAAGGGAATTTATGCATATTGTATATTGACATTCATGCTAAATTTGGCAGTTTTATAGGCTATACTGCACTTTGCCTTTGTTTTAGTGCAGTACAATTACATGACCATACAATGACGTACTGTGCAGTAATTAGGCCATTTCACTTAGTTTTTTTAAATAATAGTTGGCATATTAATTT
>JBAMNC010001327.1:15000-127500 GCA_037902135.1 Cetoscarus ocellatus
CATCCATCTATATATCTATATCTATCTATCTATCTATCTATCTATCTATCTATCTATCTATCTATCTATCTGCCCATCCATCTATATCTGCCCATCCATCTATATATCTATCTATCTATCTATCTATCTATCTATCTGCCCATCCATCTATATATCTATCTATCTATCTGTCTGCCTTTAGGTGTACAGGATGTGGCTGCTCTGGTGAGCCTCAGTCTCTGTCTCAGGAAATTCACCTGCAGTTAGTCTGAGGTTTATGTCAGAACATGCCGCTTTAATGTCCACTCATTTAAGGCATGCTATTGTCAGACAGTTCAGAGTAGAGCCCTGCACGGGACTGTTTTCTTCATCCCGCTCCTGCCCACTCCTGCTGAATTTCGGACCATTACCGCCCGCACCCGCAACGTGTGTGGTACACTCCCGCCCGCACCCTCAATGTTTTTTTACACTCCTGCCCACACCCGCAAAATCTGAGCATTTTATGCCCACACATTAATAGAGATGACTGATTTTGTGTCTTCTCCCATCCAGCAGAACAAAACAGGTCATTTTATAGGCTATTAATAATGAGATCCATGGGGTTGTTTCTTTTGTTTAACTGGACTGCATGTCTTTTGACACACTGGTCAGGAATAGGCCTCCTATTTTCATTGTTTTCATTTAGTTTTTAATGAAATAAAGGGTGTTTCATGTTCTTTTCTCCTCCTCTGTGTTTTATTTTTCAACCTTTATATAATCCAAACAACATGACAACCAGCAGTTTTAAGGTTATTAGCCAGATGTCGCAGATACTCTGTTTGAAAAAACAAAAAGGAATAAAAACATTTAAACTTAGGCAGCCTATGCTCAATAACACAACACCCCTCTTTGGGAGAACGTAATTAACAAATAGCAATGATAGAAGGCTGTGAGTGGCTTAAATAACATTAATAAACAAAATAAAATAAACAAAGTTAACAAATAAATTCAACAAATGAATGATTTGCCCATAATATTGCTATTGGAGTAAGAGAATGTTGCTGACCCACTGCACTGTGCGTCTTTCTTCCAAAATGCGACCACAGACACTAAAGGCCACTCTGCATGCACAATTGATAACAGGCGCCAAAGTGGTGCGGACCGCCCCCTTTTAATGAGGATTTTGCATATGCTACCAGCTGTCACCATGGAGAGACTGGGAGAGCAGAGTGGCTGTAAATGAAAAACTAAGTTTGAAGCCACTGAGTTGAAGACAGATGAACACACTTGAGGAAATCTTTTTTTTGTTGTCTGTCATTTTGATGGACAAGGTCGTCACTTTTCCCTCATGCCATATTTGTATCCACCATTTTAATTTTCCTTTTCTGATTCCAATTAAACTTATTCTAAAAGACAGCATTCACATAGTTACACAGCTTCATCACCAATAACCTCTCATGTAAAGAGCAGTCTTACAGTTACACACACAGACTGAGCGGGTAGTCTTGCCTGAGTGACAAATTGAGTGATTACGGCGATGAAGGTTTTTTTATATAGGTTAAATAACCTCCTCCACTATGTAGAGCGCAAAACAGAGAGGGTTTACTTTACGTGTGTCTGCACGAGTATGATGGCAAACTGGATCAGCACTCTTTTTCCAGCCCATCATAATGACAGACAGCCTCCAAATCTTTCCGTCATTCATCAAAAAATTCAGTCAGTGATGGAAAATATTCGGTTAATGTGACCCCTGTTTCTCGCCACAATGACCTCAGCCCTCTTTGCGTAATTTGCACTAAATTTGCACTAAATTTAGATATAAAAACACCAATCGCAATCAGCTTCAGGTTTGATAAATCACATTGCAGGTGCTAAATGATTACATTTGTATCTCCTCCTCCCAGTATTTTGTGTGTTGTGATCATCTGTATGTATTCTGTATATTCATGAAGGTAAACACGCAAAATGGTCTGCGTGTGCTATTTTGCTCATTTGACAGACACAATCCTTGGTGCACCCTGTTAGTAGATCATCTTTGAGCGTGCAATCAAGTTTGTGTATGTTTTTATACACACAAACCTTAAGTAGATCAGGCCCTAAATGTACAGTATATCCACACAAAGTGGATATGTGGATATTTGGCAAAAACGTCACTCAGATCTAGCAGGACTAAAACTGAGACTTTGCCTGCGTTAGTGTTCAGGCGGATGTCATTTGTCACCTTGATAAGAGCGGTCTCAGTGCTGTGATGGGGTCTAAAACCTGACTGGAAAACATTAAAGGAGTTGTTCAATAGGACAAAGTCAGTAAGCTGTTGGAAAACAACTTTTTCGAGGACTTTGTCTTAAAACGGCAGATTTGAGATGGGCCGGTAGTTGTTCAGTACTGTGGCATCAAGACTGCTCTTCTTTAGGGGAGGCTTTATGACCGCAGTTTTCAAGGCCTTTGGGAATGTTCCAGATTGTAGTGACATGTTAACTATGTGAGCGAGTGGTGGTAACAAACTGCTCAGCACAGACTTTAGAAATCTAGTGGGTAAGACACCGAGGCAGCATGTAGATGAACTCAGACTGGTGATGATCTCTTGGACAGTTTTGTCAGTTACAGGTGCAAAATGAGTCAGCTCTAAGTGTCTAGGTGGCTGCAGGGTTTTTATTGGTGTTGTGGAATTGATGGCATTTGTAATGGTCTGAACCTAGTTGCAAAAGAATACTGCAAACTCATTACACTTACATGTGGAGATTAGTTCCAATGGCAGTTGAACTGGAGGATTTGTTACTCTGTTCACTGTTGCAAATAAGACACGCGAGTTGTTACTGCAGTTTCCAATAATTTCAGAAAAGTACCTCTCCCTTGTTCTACGTAAGATCTGATTGAACACGAACACTCCTCACGGGGGACTAGGAAGCCAGATACAACTTTTTTCTCACCCTTGGAGCTTCCACTCATCAACAGGTTTAACATCCTCAGCATGCAGGAGTCCCCCCCTCTGGAGGAAGCCGACTTGGCATCCACCTGAGGCTGCCAAGTCGGCTTCCTTGGCCCACTGCGGGCTGCTGAGGGAGGCCGTGAAGAGGAGAGGCCCAGTTGTGCCATCCATCTGGTGATGTCGCCTCTCTGCCCTCCTCTACGGTCTTCGCCTGTCTGCTCATCCAGGGAGACAGCCAAACGCCCTCACTAGCAGAGTGCTTCAACGACCCTCATCATCGGAGACTACATCCTGAGGAACGTGCGGGTGAAAGGCACTCTCACCCTGTCTTTCCCCGGTGCCACTGTCCTTGACATCACGGATAAAATCCCAGGTATTGGAAGAACACATCCTGAAGCTGATACAGTCCTGATCCATGCTGGCCCCAACATTTCCAAACAGCAGTCGTAAATTTAAAAACAGCATTTTTTTTCCAGCTTTTCAACACCATCAAACAGCTCAATATCCAGCCCTCATCTCAGGCCTCACCCCCACCTGTGGAAGAGCCTCAACACCTGGCTGTCCTTGGTGTGTGGACTCCACGACCTGGGCTTCATCGAACATTTTAACACTTTCTGGGACAGGAGGCATTTGTTCAGGGCAGACGGGCTGCACCTGAACAGAGCTGGTAGCTGTCAGCTCTCTGTTAATTTAGACTACAGTAGACAACACTTCCAAGTACCCTCCACCTCTCACCATAACCCTCCTGCACCAGCTGGTCAGACCATCACAAATAGATGTCCCCCTGGTCCCTGTCACTATAGACCTGATTCCACTTTTAGCAGTACCACATGTTATACTGTTATAATATATGTATATGTATTGGCGTGAACATCATAAAGCATGGATCCATCCTGCCTTGGATCAGTGGTTCAGGCTGCTGCTGGTGGCCCCTTAGTCCCACCTGAGCATGGTTCAAACCCCACAGCCTACCTGAGGATTGTTGCTGAACATGTCCATCCCTTTATGACCACAGTGGACCATCTTCTGATGGAGACTTCAGCAGCTCCATATCTCAAACCTCAGATCATCTTGAACTGGTTTCTTCCTTGTACTCTAGTGGCCTCCACAGTCACCAGTTCTCAATCCAGTAGAGCACCTTTGGGATGTGGTGGAACAGAAGATTTTCATCATGGATGTTCAGCTGACAAATCTGCAGCAGCTGTGATACTATCATGGAGAAATGGACCTAATCCATGACCTGAATTGTTTCTGGTAAAGCAGCATGTGGCTCACAGCAGTCTGATGTTGACAGTAAAGATAATTGCTGGCTCACCGTCATCGTCTGCCAGCAGGAAGAGGAGCATTGAAAAAAGAGACAATGTTACTGAGCCTGAATGTCTGCGGTCATGACTGGAATATTTGATTAATTTCTGTGATTGTTTGCAGATCAAATGGGCTTGTAGAAGTTGTTTTAAAGGGAGACTCAAGGAACATAGTAAGGTGGAGTAGGGTGGAGACTTAATAGTAGAGTTAAAGGTCCCATATTTTGCTCCTTTTCTGCAGTTTAACGTGGATCCTTGATGTCTTCATTAATGTTAGTCGTGCTTTGGTCCAAAAAGCCTTTGAATAATGCACAGCTGCATTCTTTCCACAGACTCAACAGCTCACTCATACCATGAGTTTACATTCATGCAGCCTGCTAAATACAGGTTTGTTGTTTACTATCACATGTTGTGGGCTGGGAGGAAGGCCATACCCAAAAATGTGTTCAAAAGCCTTAAAAAAGTGTTTTTTGCAGAATATGTTCCCTTTAATGTCCCTGCAGAGAAAGTTAAGCAAAACAAAGTGTTTGCTATGATCCAGTCCAACCTAAATGTATTTTCAGAGCAACCAAGAGTTCACAAATGATGTGCACAATAAAATAAAACACATGTATAAGAATAAAGGACAAACAGGACATAAAAAAGGAAGTAAAAGGACTAGAAGAGTTTGCAGATATCAGATTAGCTGACCTAATGCAATTTGATCTGCTTGACATGTTTACATGAGATAACATGATATGATTGTTTTGTTATTATCAATTAACACTTATTTAACAAGGCAAAGAAACTCACTGAGGTTAAAAAATCTCTTTTTCAAGAGTTTCCCGGCCAACAGAGGCAGCATGGTGCTTTACCAGGCTGTACCTGTGACATTTTTCTGGAGTGACTGTTTTGAGTGGAGGGAAATCTGTCAGGGTGTAACCACCACAGACACAAGTCATTATCAGAAATGATTTCCCACACATTCTGTCCAGCCTAATGCTGACGGAAAGCACAACCTTAAGCTGGATGGTATAAAAGGAACAACTCTTTGTTCTTGTTGTAACCAGAGCAAATCACCTGGAGGAAGATGGACAGGACCCAGCAAAGGTATGGTGATCAACACTGAACTTTTAAATTCAATTTTATTTTAATTAAATTTAATTTTATTATCAATTTTATTCGATATGAGGGGTGACCGCACCAACTCAGCAGTCAGTGTTTAACAAATTTATAAGACCATAAGACACATATTTTAGGAATCTTCCTAAAACTTGTTTAAAACTGAAGATTTTTTTGTTATGTGAAAAAGATTTTGGAAAGGAATGAGGACCTGAACTCATCGTTGTGTACCCAATTCTGAGCCACTCACTGAGCTTCAACTATTAAAACTAACTTTTCTGTTCAGGGATGCAAGTAAAAAATTATAATCTGATGCTTTCATATATATATATATATATATATACATATATATATATATATGTATATATATATATATATATATATATATATATATATATATATAGATATATATATATATACACATATATTTATAATTTTGTGAAACAGTGAATTTTATTCATTGTTTCAAAATATTCACAGATAGTCAATCAGAGATAAGTAAAGCAATCCTGATTTGCTAAAAGCTGCTTTTTCAGAATTATGTACCCATAATTTACTCTTTCATTATTTGTGAATGCATCAATAAAATCTTATTAAGACTTGAACAGGAACAGAGCTGATAATCTGAAACTTATGTTTTAAGGTTTTGTGTTTTAATATGTACTTTGCTAATTAGTGTCTTGGAAAAGAGGTGCAGTAAGATTTATGTCCTGATCATTCAAGATTTGACTTTTCCTTTTTTTAATTTAATTTCTTTGTCCAATGAATAAACTGAATGAATATTTCAAACAATGTTAATGCTTTTCACACATACCTCATACAACACAACTTTAAAAATCCTGAATTATCCGTAAAAACATTTTTAGACATCGACTTTGGAATTGAAAATAAGTTTCAATTTTGAAGATAAATTTGAAATATCACACGTGTTTTTTCCATTTTTAACTGTTTCTTGTATATATACATACAGTATATATATAAATGGGTCAGTCCAGTCCAGCAGCTAATAACACAGGTAGTTCATGCTTCTTACTGCACTGACATGAAAAAGCGTCTTTCTGAATATCCCTGCTTTTAAGTCACCCAGCATTATTATATTTAGGATCATTCTTCTTCTTTGTGGTGTTTAACAGCAGTTGGCCACCTTTACCATGGGGCATTACTGCCACCCACTGAACCGGGGGGTGGGTCAGGCTATAATATCCCTACGTACTCATTTCCTTGTCCTAAGTAAATAAATGGAAAATAAATAATTAAATTAAGTTAATTATTTCATTAAAATAATAAATAAATAAAATAATATTAATTAAACATACCCCCCTATCCCTTCCCCCCTATCCTGTCGTAGACCCCTATGCTCTTCAGAACTCCACCACCTTCTTCAACTTAGCCCCGCTGCCCTCACTAAGTATATCCTTCAGCTCAAATCCCTGGACCCCCTCATCTTGTCCCCATCACTGTCCTTTGTTCTTCGTATGCCCTACACCCCAACAATACATGTTTCACTGACTCCTCCTCCTCCCCACACCAGCTTCAGTGTTTTATTCAGTGCATAATGTCCCATCCTCAAGCTTATCCATACTATTTCATCCCACCTGCTGCCTCTCCTGACCCCCCACCCTTTAACACTACACTGCACTTGGTGGAAGTGCTGACCCTTCTCTTCTCCATCCCATCTAGCCTGTCACATCTGATTAGCCTTTTTCCAGAGTATCCCTGTTGCCTCTGCCTTGCTCACCCTAATATGCATATCTGCCCTCTCCTTCCTTATAGCCCTTTTAGCTAATGCTTCCACCTCTTCATTCCTCCCAAAGCATGCTCCACCCATTCTGAGCACCATCAGCACAGCTACCATTTCCACAGTATACACACCCAGTCTGTTCATAGTCTTCCTGATAAGTGACACACCCTTCTCTGGAACAGCTCCTTCAAACCCTGTCGCCCCGGGGACACCCTGTGCCATTCAATCCATCTGTGAATATCAGAGTAATATCCTTATAAAAAGCCTGATTAAGACCCTTAAAGGCCCCAACCAAACCCACCCCTCTGCCAGTCTTTCTCTCCTCCAACAGCCGCCAATCTACAACAGGCTATAGGATCATTTCCAGTGCACCCAATCTAAAAACAGCATTTCTGACCTGTGTGCCTGCACCTGTGGGTTGCCCCGGTGGAGAGGACACCATTACAGTCCAGTCCGTGATGCTGCATTCATAGTCTGTGTGGAAATGGGACACATGGTTTCTTTAAGTATGGCTGTTAAACTTAACAGTCTGGTGTATTTACAGTCATATATTAATGACTGTCAAAAGTTGTCTAAAATAGCTAGTAGAAGGTAACTTTGTCCACAGCACCACTTTATTCACAGGTACAGGTTTAATCCACTGTAGAGGAAGTGTTGAGTCACACGTATTATGTAATGGCTTACCGCGAAGTCTCAGCAGCATCGCTTTGTACGGGAGAAACAACAAACTGAAACTGCCCTTCAGTAGTGTGACGGAGGAGTTTATGGCTACCCAACTAGAGAGGTGCTGCTGTATAGGGACTCCAGTGACATCAAAGTCTCCTCGGCCAGCATAGAAGTAAGAACCGGCAGGAAGTGGAAGGCTCACGAGGCAGTGGACCAGGCTGAGTCCCGCCTGCGACACAGGAAGCTAGTGGGATCAGTGGCTTCCGGTCGTGCAGGCTTCGGGAGCAACCCAAGACCTCACTACATCAAGGCCCAGGGAAAGGAGAGGCGTCAGCTGATCCAGCAGGAGATCCGAGCCGGGGTGGAGGAAGCCCGCTGTAGTAGGACAGTAGGGATGCAGCAACAGGGGGTGTGGACCCGATGGGAGGAGGCAGCTGACCGAAGATAACGTGGACAGAGCTATGGCGATCTGAGCCACACCGGATCAAGTTTCTGATAGAGTCGGTGTACGATGTCCTCCCAAGCCTGTCCAACCTCTTCCGCTGGGGCTTGGCCGAGAATCCACTGTGCCCTCTCTGCCAGAGAAGTGGATCGCTGGAGCACATCTTGAGCTGCTGCCCAAGGGCACTAGGAGAAGGGCGCTACCGCTGGTGCCATGACCAAGTGCTGCGGGTTATCGCAGAGGTCATCAGCACAGGGATCTCCACCAGCAAGCACCAGCAACCATCAAGGCAGTCCATCGTCTTTGTTAGAGCCGGAGAGAAGCCACAGAAGAGCCAGAGCCAAGCAGGAGGGCTGCTGGCATCAGCTTGGGACTGGCACCTGAAAGTTGACCTAGGGAAACAGCTCAGATTCCCAGAGAACATCGCAGCGACCACACTCAGGCCAGACATAGTCCTGGTGTCAGAAACAACAAGGCAAGTGGTCCTGTTGGAGTTGACTGTTCCCTGGGAAGACCGGATGGAGGAGGACTTTGAGAGGAAGAGGGCTAAGTACGAGGAGCTGGCAGGCGAGTGCCGGAGCAGGGGATGGAGG
Organism: Cetoscarus ocellatus; assembly: GCA_037902135.1. NCBI lineage: Eukaryota > Metazoa > Chordata > Actinopteri > Labriformes > Labridae > Cetoscarus > Cetoscarus ocellatus. The sequence goes on from JBAMNC010001327.1 coordinate 23,735, forward strand.
ACCTGATGCAACCCCATCGAGGTCGGGTGCAGAGGATTCGTGGGTCAGTCTCTTGTCAGGGCACTCAAGATGCTGGGAGTGAAGGGACTGCAAAACAGAAGAGCCATCAAAAACATCACAGACGCAGCAGAGAAGGCGTCCAGATGGCTGTGGATCAAGAGGGGAGATCCGTGGACCACAACAGCTACTTAGACACAAGCCGGGGACTGATCAACCCTGGCTGGGTCACCTGGGCGAGGGTGTCTGATGTTGTGAGACCCAAAACACCCATTGAACCCAGGATACATCACTGATGATGTGTCTAAGTTGCACCCATGTGTATATTAGAACTACCCATGTTTTCTGAAGGCAAAATACCTGTGGAGGGCTTTGCTAAGCTGTCACTCACAGTCCCACACCCTTCTCAAGAGATACAGCCCCCCACCCACGCCAGAACAAGAGAAGTTTGAAACTGAAAAAAATATGATGTAAAAAAGACAAAATATTGTAAAAAATTCAAAAAGGTAAACAGTCACAAGATTTGACCAGTCATGTGCAGCCATATCAGGGTCAGCCAACAGAGCGGCTGCAGGGTTGTGCCAGTCGAGTCATCAGGTGGGTTTGAACCAATAAGATGCTGACAGGGGTGAGGGGGAGTGTCCAAAGGTCTGTCTTGGTGCTGTCAATCACATCCTTTCTGACTGACAGGGCAATAGTCATTATTGTTTAAATATTAAAAAAAGAAAAACTGATTGTTCTGTTTATCCAAATCTTAGTACAGGTGAATGAACTGATCAGGGTGTGACTGCAAACAAACACAATGGAAAAGCTTTCCACATGATTTTTTTATTATCACCACACTGAACATTCCTGTGTTGTGTTAATCTGTAGGAATAAGAGGAAGAGGAGTCCCGGGACAGGGGGCGATAAGGACGATAAGTTCTTCATGGCCACAGCCTGCTTGGCTGCGAAAGAAAGTGAAGACCCTAGTACAAAGGTTAGTATGGGTGTGTGTGTGTGTGTGTGTGTGTGAGTTGATGACTTAAACCTGTGCTTTGGCTAATCAGTTGGTTTGGTCAGTGCTTTTACTGAAGCAATTACTCCAATAGTTACTTATATATTTGACTTTATGATCAATGTTGTAATCAATGATTCACTTTTATACAATTCACTTTTATATTTACTGTCATTTGCTTATTTTTATATATCTTCAAGATTACACTTAACTTATTCTTACCTGTGTTTTTACAATGAATGCTGGATTAAGGGGTTCATCTTATATGCTTTAAGGATTTCATAAGTTATGTTTCCTTCTATGTGCCTTATATATTCCTGTAGATGTTTGCCTCATATAATCCTCCCGCACACAGAGAGGGCTCTAATTTCCTGGCGCAACTCAGGGTGGCGCAGGGTGGCGCAGCCTGGCGCACCCCGCGCAGTGGTAATTTCTCCCAGCGCACCGCCGTGCGCAGCCAATTTGGCAATTTGGTCGACCGGCTGCGCCGAAATGGGTGTGACGGCGCACCAGGGGGAGGTGTCCACAGATTCAGCTTGGCACAGTCACAATTTGGTGCCCAAAAACGTGCGGAAGGTGCGCTGAAAGCCCGCCAGCTCCAACCTGGTCTATTCTCGGCGCAGACGAGGCGCACCCCGGGCAGTGGTAATTTGGCTGACAGGTGCACAGTGCGCACACGTCACCAAAACCTCACAGGCAGGTATCCAGAGTGTCAGGCACATTTCAATGCAATAAACAATCACAGTAACAACTATTTAATGTAACCCTCTGAACCAGCACATACATTTGTATCTATATTAATTGTCCCGTCACATCTGATGTCAGATCAGAGACGTTTGTCATAACTAACGAGTTCACATCTCTCAGCCAACCACAAACAGCCACATCATCTGATACGGAGTATCCGGCTTCTCTCATCTCATGAAATTCAAAAGAAAAGAGAAAAGAGAGAGACGCTCGCTGAATAAATGTAAGTCACTCGGTGTCTTGAGGATTTACCTGTGATTGCCCATATTTCTCTGTTTTAATTTTTATTCGTAATGCAGGTGGATCACAAGCATGATGAATGGATTAGCCTGCTGCTGTGTTTAAATGTAATTATCACTTAATTTTGTACTCCTATTATGACACAGCAACAGATTACATCTGTCCCGTGAGGTGGTCCACACGGTGACGGGCATTGTGTCCTCCAATGCGCGGCCCGGTGGCCCCTGCGCTCTCCCAGCTGCTGTAAAAGTGACAGCGGCTCTGACCTTCTTCACCACCGAGGTGAAATTGTCACTGCGCCTCGCCCGCGGCTCATTTAAAGGCGAGGAGAGGCGTTCATTTGATTGGTGAAGATTGTACTCGGCTGTGTTAAACCCACTCAAGCCTACTCTCCTCCCTCTCTGCTACATGCGCCTGCCTGCGCCAGACTGTGCCGTGCACGAACCTTGCAAAATGCCCTGGACACACCTCGTTGGCACGGCGCAGGTGCGGCACAGGTGCGGCGCAGGGCAGGTGCGCCCCGCCTGTGCGTGGTCTACAAAATTAGAGCCCAGAGTGTGTTAGTCAGAAGTGTCACAATATATGCTTCATCTAGTTGGAATTGTCATAATATATGCTTTGTCAAATTAGAAGTATCACACAATATACACCATATAAGTTCACAAGAGTGTTATAGCCTTATAATCTCACAAAGTAGAGGTTAGACTTTTCACACAGTATATATTCATGGAATGGTTTCTGACTCATTGAAGGTACCTGGTTTAGTATGCATAAAAGGTTCCTAAAACATAGTTGTTCCCTTTCATTGGGCCAAAATACAGATCTAATGATGTCTATTCAAAGATTAGCTGAATCTGAGAAAGAGGCTTAAAAGAGGAAAGCCCATATTTGGATAGCTCACAGAGAAGCCATTTTGAAGCAACAGACAGAACCAGCAGACGCCATTTTGAGAAATAGGGAGGGGAAATTCCCACAATTAGGTCCAAGTAACATAAAGTAAATATTAATAAGAGGCGCTGGAGCAGCCGTAAGAAGGGATGGTACATTTTAGTAGGAGGAGAGGAGCTCCACCCAGAGATAAAAAGCAATGTATTGCAGATCCGGAGTGAGTTTTTGGGGTGTTTGGTGCCACTCTTCAACTCCACGCACAAGTTTGTTAAAGATTCTTTTGAGCTTTAATAAAATGGTGATACTTGGACTTCTGCATTTTGTTCTTTTTTTGGGGACCTGGAGCTTAAATTGGAGTATGACTTTTTTCCTTTTTTTGGAACATACCAGCATATTGGAATTTAACAGCTCAGACATCCTGTAAGTTTAGTTTTTGCTTCCAATTTAAGGGAATATTTTTTCTATCAGCTAATACAATATTTTGACGGAATGTATCTGAGACACAACAAGACTTCTGAGGAGAGCACATTTTAGGTATCACTGTGTAACCACAACAACCACAGAATAACCAGCATGTCCGTGGAGATTTTCTGCATCTCTCCCAGTTTCCCAGCAGTGAGCAAATCATTGTTTCCCATGAGAAAAACTTAGAGTAACATTATTAGCTCCTCTTTTAAAGAAGAAATTGAGTCTTGATGAAACTGCAAATATTTCCCCATCCAGGGAGATCGCTTCAGAAGCCTCTATTGTTTTCAAACATGCAGTCACTTTCTGCTGTCGTCACGTCTGCAGCTCCCACCTCTCTTCTCTGATTGGGCCATTAAGCATTTAACCGGTGAAAATGTAGTGAGTATTGGATGTTTGCAAGATCAACCTGCAGGTTTTCAGACAATGAACCATGAAGGTCCATCTGCTCTGCAAGGTTAGGGCCTCTTCCATGTGGTCTGGGTGCATCTCACTCAGGTGTTGACAACTACTTTCATTAGCAAGTAGCAAAAAACTGCATGAACAGTAGCTAATCTCTTCTTTATGTGCACACACATTATACAGTATTTGAATCATGACATTTTATTTTCTGTAACATTGTGAGACACTAAGTGAAACGTGGCTCAGTGAGACTACCTGTTAACCGCTGCTATCTCAAAGTTGTCCCTGTCATGGTCACTGCAGCTTTACTCAAATCACTGAGATGTTTCAGTCCTTTGCTACTCCTCTGCCTGCGACTCAACAGAGGAGACAGAGAGGAGGTAAAATCCTCACTCTCAGTAACAATACAGCAACAACCTTCAACTTCAAGTTGCTGGTTTTGGGTGCCTCTTTGGGGAAAAGTAAATCCTTACTGGGGTCTGAAAAGTTGCTAAATCTCGAGACAAAGTCATATGAAACACTGGGTAGCAGGACTGCTCAGGGGGAACATGCAAACTTGATTGGCTGGTAGCGTCACGTGGGGCGCTGTGCCGACTGGGAAAACGGAGAAACAGAGAAACTCTGCAGCTCTATTTGACCGCTGAGAACAGACATGTAGGCTAAGCACACATTTTTTTTTTTTTTTAACATTTTCACTAACAAGGTAGAGAGAAACAAAAGAAGGATAAATCATTTCCCCCAATTCAAGCTTTTCCAGGACATTTTACTCTTTTTTTCTCATTTTCCATGTTTTCCATTACTAGAAAATTGGTCAGTCATTTTCCAGGTTTTCCAGGACCCTGGTGTGTGTGTGTGCAGCTGACAGATCTTCACCAGCTTTGTGATGCTGTCATGGAGATATGGACCAACATCTCTGAGGGGTGTTTCAGCAGCTTGTTGATTCTATGACACCAAGAATTCAGGCAATAAATCCAATCCAGTAATCTGACACACCTGATAGACCGTTCAGTGCACTGTGATGAAGACACCTCACCAGTCCATCAGGGCAACAGCTCATAGACAGTGTTTGGAAATGGGCAGAACCTGTCAGGAACATGTTTTCCAGGAGATTTGACAATCTTCACATTAGTCACATTCATGACAGGTCAATCAGGTAATTTAGCAGGCGGGCACTTCTGCTGCAACGTACAAAACAAAAGCCTCATTAAACAGACTCTCATCAAAACATGTCAGAAGTGGAGCCAACATATCCTTTCATTGAGAAATGCTTTCATTACTATTTGTTTTCATTTAAATGTGGTCCAGATCTCATAATAGATCATCCTGATTACAAACATTGAATCTGGAGGATCCAGCTGCATTGCAAGGTTAGCAAATCAGTCCTTGTAAGGGTGTACCTAATAAAGTGGCCAGTGAGTTTATTTCACAGTTTAACCTTCCCTGTGGGAATGGGTCTAAAAAATGAGAGTAACCTTTGGTGAACATGAAAGTGTCTTAAGTCTGGTCAAGTGACGGAGTTTGAAGAACTCAAACCTGCAACCTTCACGTATGAAGGTCACTGACTCTCCATTGACCCTCACTGATGTTGTTTTTCTGTCTCCTCTTTCCAGGTGGGGGCCTGTATCGTGAGCCAGGAGAATAAAATCATTGGCATTGGATTCAATGGGATGCCAAATGAGACTGAGGGGCTGCCGTGGGCACCAGATAAAAAGAACAAACTTGACAATAAATACTTGTATGGTGAGTTTGCTCCGTTTAACAGTTTGAAGTGTTTTAGTTTGAAGAATTTACTGTACAGGGTATTCATGTGTTCATATTCAGCAATGATTTATTGTTTTGCCAAACTCTTCTGGTGGTATAACATTAGTGAGCAATGACCTGCCATCAGTCCACAACACTGAGCTCTGAACCAGCTGGATGCTCTCTTGTGATTTTAAATAGTCTGTAGAAATCTGCTTGTATCTGCTGTTCTCATGGTTATAGTCGTTGTTTAAACCAGAGTATCAACAAAACTCTCAAATAAGAGGATTTAATCAAGTTAAACTGTGACACCAGTCAGTTGTGGTGGTAGGAATAGAAATGAACTAAAACAGCTTTTGCAGAGGAACTGAAAAAAAAACAAAACAACAAAAAAAAAAAACGTGGCATTGTACAGACATAGCTACAAGGTAAAAAGCAACGTTTAACAGTGTATTTCCACACATGGAATAAATTTTTGGTACCCTTCCATTAAAAAAAGAAAAACCCACAATGGCCAGTTTATTTTATTTTTAAATGATTCTGTTGAACCACAATACAAAAGCAATGTCTGATTTTCATTACTTCATTTTCAGTCAATTTTTATTTATTGTTCTTTTGTAGGGGAGTGTGAATGATTGTCTGTCTCTTTATGTTGCCCTGCAATTGACTGGCAACCAGTTCAGGGTGTACTCTGCCTCACGCCCAATGACAGCTGGGATCGGGGCGTCGGTGGCACAGCTGGATAGTGCGCTTGTTCAGTGATCGGGAGGTTGCAGGTTCAAGCCCAGCTCTGGGCGGCACATGGCGATGTGTCCTTGGGCAAGACACTTAACCCCAAGTTGCTCCCACTGCTGTGTCAGTGGCGTGAAAATGGGCATGAAAGTGAAAGTGTTAGCTGATACTGATGGATAACTAACATAGAAACTCTGAACCATCAGTGAGTGAATGTGAGAGTGAATGGATGTGAATGGGTAAGTGTGACCTGTGGTGTAAAGCAGCTTTGAGTAGTCAATGACTAGAAAAGCGTTATATAAGCTCAAGTCCATTTACCATTTACCATTTACCATAGGCTCCAGCCCCCCCACAACCCCGACAGAGATAGTCGGTATAGTCTGTATTCTTTTGTCAGCTTCAAGTTATTCCAGTGAGATAGTGGGTTTTCCTTTCTCTAATGGAAGGGTACCAACAATTCTGTCCATGTGTGTATGTGCATTTTGATGTGGACAAAGATTTTTTAAAAGATGCACCAGTGTGGACAGGGACATGACAACAGGGGAGCAAACAGAGGACCAGGCATACAGCAGGGCCCACAGTGTTCTGTCCAGACAAATGTAATTTTCATGTCTGTGAACACTGATGTTTATAAATACAAATTTTTCCATTTTTTTGTTACAATCAAGGCACAAAAAATTCCCAAACCAAAGTTTAGGATTAAAGTTGAGATGTTTGGTTGTCACTTCCCCCCTTGTTGACTCCAGAGCAGTTTGTTCAGTTTATTGATGGGTGACTCTTTGGCTGAGTACTCTTTATTACAGAGTACTTTAGCAGGCCCCCGCCTGCTAAAGTACTCTGTAATAAAGAGTATGACATGTGTCATCTGATTATTTCTTATACTCAAAATAATCCAAAAATTATGTCTTTTAGAACTTGCGCTCAAGTGTATCAGATCAGAGCAATGAGGAAAACAGGCCACTAAAAACACATAGAAGCTCAAAACTTGTAATATTTACTAGTACTTCAGTTAATTAAATAATCTAACACAATAAGTTGTAATAATGGGCACTAATACAGTTTTTTAGGGTGAGTCTTAGTGGAACGGTCATTTCTGACCGGGAACACCAAATTGTTTAACACGAAATGAACACAACATGAGGGTTAAGTTAAAGGTTTAGCTTCAACTAACATAAAGTCTAATAGTTAATAATCAGTCTATTAGAGATCACGTAAGAATAATTCTGAGGAAAACCTTAATGAAGCCCAAATAAACGAGTGCAGAAATTAGTTATTAAATGAATATTAATTCCTTAAATTAATGTCCATTAATATCTAAAAAATTATAAATTATTCACGACAATTTAAAAACTCAACACAAAGGAAAAAGGAAAAGGCACAGAGGGTCATGTTAATTAAGGCAACAAAGCAAAGAAAATGGTGAGCTGGACACAGCTGAAGTATTGTATCAATATACTAAGTTAGTACAGGTTATTATGTTAACGTGGACAGTTGAAGAACATAAGTGAAGAAGGTGTTTTGTTTTGTATATAATGATAAGGACATATTAAGACAATAAATAGATAATACATTTATAGATACATAGATAAATTGACCACAGATGAAAGTTACAGACATCACATCAGGGAGATGGAAAAGAAGAGGAAAAGGACAGATAAAAGAGAAAAAATAAATAAATACATTAAATAAAATAGAATAATAATAATAAAAAAGTGAGTATATTAGAAAAAAAGATGTTAAAAACAGGACTAAAACAGTGAGGACCTGGTGAGTAGAGTAAGAACAGAAGAGTGTAAAAAAAGTTAAATAAGTAATCGTAAAATAAGTATGTAGATAAGATAAATAGCTAACATGGATGATAAAAAAATATCCAAGAAATAATTTTAAAAAATAATAAAAAGCAAGTCTATAAAAGGGAGTTTTAAGATGTGATTTGAAAGATGTCACTGATTAAAGCTCGCCTTGCGTCCTCGGGCAGGTCGTTCCAAAGTCGAGGAGCTCTGACAGCAAAGGCTCGATCACCTTCAATCTCCAGCCTCAACTCTGGAACAGCCAGGAGGCCCCCGCCTGCATTCTTGACAAGTTGGAGGCAGGAGAGTGATTTGTGTGAGATACTAGAGAGGAGAGTGTTACAATAATCTAACCTGGAGAAGATGAATGCATGAATGACCTTTTCTAAATCAGCAGGGGGAAGTATGGATTTGATTTTGGAGATGGACCGGATCTGAATGAAACAAGACTGGACTGTTTTCTTGATGTGATGTTCGAATGTGAAGTTGGAGTCAAAACTTACGCCTAGATTTCTGGCAGATGGTGTGATATTGACAGAGTGTGGGCCGAGGGTGCTGGTGATCTGGGTGATATTTGGGTTTGGGTAATTGAAGAGTTTAATTTCTGATTTCCATTTGTTTAACTGCAGGAAACTTTGGGACATCCAATTTTTGGTGTCCTTGAGACAGTTAGCAGCTAGGCATTTTGGGTCACCAGGTCTCAGCGGGAGGTGTATCTGTGTGTCATCCGCATTGCAGTGGAAAGACAGATTATGGCTATGAATGACTTCACCAAGTGGAAGCATATAAATAGATAATAAAAGTGGACCTAAAATAGAACCCTGCGGTACACCACAGCAATACAATGGGTGGAGGAGAAGTGGTTACCTATGGGGACCGCAAAGGTTCTGTCTAAAAGATAAGAATAAAACCAACTAAGTGCAGTACCCTTTGCTTGCTTTAAAATGGCATGATCTACGGTGACAAATGCGACACTTAAATTAAAAGGATTAAAATAGCGCTCCCTCCTCTGTCAGCAGCTAAAAGAAGGTCATTTGTTACCTTGAGGAGGGCTGTTTCTGTACTGTGCAAAGCTCTAAAACCTGACAGAAATTTCTCAAAGATGTCGTTTTGATTCATAAAATCTCAAATCTGTGTTAAAACTACCTTCTCTTAAACTTTTGATAATAATAGTAGTTTAGAAATTGGCCTAAAATTACTAAGAACAAAGGGGTTAAGGTTAGGATTCTTTAAAAGAGGTTGGACCACAGCATGTTCAAAAGCAGATGGAAGATGACCAGCTAAAAGTGAGCTATTTACAATAGATAAAATACTGGGCCCAACCGTATCTAAAACTTATTTGAGAAACTAAGTGGGGATGGTGTCAAGGATGCACGTAGTTGGGTTCACATGTGATAAAATATCTGATAAAACTTTAAGTGAGACTGGATAAAACCTGCCAAAATAAAAGCCAATTTTAAAAGAGACGGTGTTTTAAAAGAGTTTAAAACACCATCAGAGGTGGTTATCTGTTGATTTAAATCTTCAGTTTTTTGGGTAATGGATATGTTAAAAATGACTCACGTCTCTTGTGAGGAATCAATAAAACACTGAATTCCTTTTACTTACTGCATAAATGATGATTACAGGAAAGGCTGTTTGTAAAAACATTTTTAAAGATGCTCTTCTCTTTGCCGTCAGCAGGGGGCGCTGTGACCAGTATTATAAAATGGCCCTGAAGAGAACTGCTGCCTTTTCCTGAAAACACTGAGGAGGTGAGAGCACACTGTGAGGGAGACGAGGGGAGCTCCCCGATATATGGACAAAATTACAGATGTAGAACTTCTGTAGGACTAAATTAATGCAGTCCAAACACCATTGGGAGTAAAACTGTTTGATAGTCACTGAAAAGAATCTTAAAAACACATAAAAGCAAACAAAACTATTTTATAATGCAGAAGTGCTGAAACTGTCCAGATTAGTTAAACATGCAGGACAATAAACAGCCAATGCTTCATTTTTATGGTCCACCTCCACACACTCCAACAAGTTAAAGTTTAAACAGCCCATAACTTAACCTGATATAGGTCCAAGTTCAGCATTTATATTTTTAAAAGAATAACTTAACAATTTATAAAAACAAAAATGATCAAACTTAACTGATCATATCAAAACCACAGTACTGCCATGAAAAAATCATATTTTCCCATATCTCCCACCCCTAAAAGGTCGACATGATGATAAACTGTACAGACTCATTTCTGCTGATACTGTTATCACACCAATAAGTCTGAGTTTCCCTTGTGACCATGTCCTCTTGATTTAAGTCCTGACCTCTAACCCCAGCATCAGGAAATCATAGCTCTGACAGAAGTTTAGTCTCAGAAACACACATTTATTAAAGGGAACATATCATGCTGTTTTCCTTGTCATTATGCCAATCTGGGATGTATTTGGAGTACTTCTGTATGATTTGAAGGTCATAAAGCTCCTTCTTAGTCTCAAAAATCGCGTTTACAAAAGCCTCTCTCTAGCCACTTTTCAGGCTCTCCCTCAAAACGCTCTGATTCAGACAGAGTACACGTGAGAACCGAGACCACGTGTGCTCTGTCCTCTGATTGGCCAGTTCTGTGAGGGCTGAGCCGGAGACGGAGCGGAGGGGTGACATACGGAAGTGCATTGTTTACTAGCCCCGGCTGTCCGTTAACATTAAACTTTTGTTTGGCCTTTATTACATGATTAAAATGGCTACTTATGAGATTCGCCGATCGATCACGCACATCTCCATGAATACAGATGAGTTTTTAAGAAGAAAAAAGCCCACATTAGTTATGTGATTACACACAACAGTGAGTCAAACTGCTAACAATAGCTTCCCATTACTCTCAGCAGCTAAGAGGGGTGTGCAGACCTTTTCAAAGACATGTTCATCATAATAATTAAAAGATAGATACTTAAGTAACAAAGGATGAAGCGCCGTTTGTGAGTTCTGCTTTTCGAGCAACTGTGTGGTCGTAAGAGAGCCCCACAGATCTGAATTTACACAACACAGCTGACGCTAATGCTAACGAGCTTAGCATTGGCTCAACATTACATCATATATTTATTTACGAGTTTAAGTAACAGAGGATGAAGCACCGTTTGTGAGTTTTGCTGTTTTAGCTACCGTGTGGTCATAAAAGAGCTCTACAAGTCAGAATTTACACAACACAGCTGACGCTAACGCTAACTAACTTAGCATTAGCTTGACATTACATCATGGCTTTATTTACAGTACTTCCTCTGATTACATTACTTACCGCTTGTGGTTCCGGGTCTCTGTGGACAGTCTTTATGGAGGGAACTGCTCCTTGTTTGAGCAGCAGTTGAGATGCAAATCCTGCATCAAACTGCCCTCTGGGGTAAAATGATGAGCACACAGAAACAGCTGAGACAGCGGCTGATCCGAGGAAACAAGGGCTGTCCACTGCTTTCTGGTGTCTTCATTCTTTGGAAGTGAAGATAGTTGTGATTTTGATCCACAACCAAAAAAACGTCTTCTCTCAAGTATATAGCTCAGGGAAACAACAGAAAACAAACACTCAAACTGCTCCTGACATTGCCGGTCCTGGAGAGAATATAAACGGCTGAGCTTGGTGGGCGTGTCCTAGCTGCAGCTCGGTGCTTCAGGCATTACCGGGGAGGAGCTGCAGGGAGGAGCTGCTTTCTCAGGCTCGTCCAGTGAGAAGAGACTGAAAATACCTGACATGAGGTTGCAGGAAATCTCACAAAGATCTCGCAATGAGACGTTTTCAGGGGCGGAAGTCTTGCTCCTGGATATCGGGGACAGGAGCAGATCTCATGTTGTGGAATACATACAGACATTTTTCCTGTATATTGTTGAATCAACAACAGAGAGAATAAAATAAATGCTGTAATTAGAAATAAAAGCTCTGACCAGTCACAGTCCTTAAACATACATTTGATAAAATAAAAAATCTTATGAAGTTCAAACTAAAGCCTTAAAGCCATCAGACAGCAGAGATCATTAGAGTAACTTTTCTTAATCATCACCATGTCCCAGACTGTTATTTTAAAAAGAGAAAAGTTCTCTGTTTACCATCTTATACATGAGAATTTTTTTTTTCCATTAAAATGCAATTGATACAAAGAACACAAACAGGAATTTTACCAAAGTTCAGAAAACATACATTTATTATTTTATAACAGGACTAAATTCGCTGAAAATGTTTAATCAAAGAAGTAAAAGTAGAAAATAATATAAAAGAAAAGTGTTGTGGAAAAGTATGGATACAACAATATACTGCCACACAGTTTGTCGGGATACTGTGTTGGTGTTTTATTGAGACAAACAGATATTTTCTTAATACTAATAGCAATTCAGGACATTTATTTTGCAGAGATAAAGAACTCTGATTTGATGATTATCAACCAATATTTATTTAGAAAGCATTTAAACAGCCTGTACAGACGATAACATGGTTTGAAATGAGAGATTTAGTTTGTGGATGTCTGCTGATATCTGATATGCAGATAATAATACGCTCTGATATTTAAATGCAGAAATTCAGTGATAAAGAGGAACATTATGGTACATTCACACATTGGCTGATTTATATGGGATATGTACAGCAATATTGACAGTCAATATTGAACACTAATGATCACCTTTTTAAGGTATTATCTGCTGATTACTAGTGATGCATATTCTAAAATCAGTTTCTACAGATATTTGACTAAAAGTTAAATTATCGATATCAGCAGATTGGCCATATATTTCCCATATGTTGGCTGTGATATTGGCAGAATATAAAAATGCACTATGATGTTTTACCTCATCATCACTGAATGTCCACTTTTATTTAAGAAAATTATAATTAACAAAGAATTAAAAGATGTTTTTCTTGCCTCACACCTGTTTCTTACACAAATAGACTGTAGCCATGAAAGAAAGAGGTTCATTTTAGTTAAGGTGTTGTGCTCTGGACGAGAAATACCAGTATCAATATCACTGAAAATTCAATGTTGTCCATCCCTTATGGGTTTTTAATTAAACTATCTGTTTACCTTGTATTCAGACTTAAAATAAAATATTTGGCTTCTAAAATTAATATTTTTTCACTAAGTTCCACATTTGGAGAGTATTTGATTCAGTGAAAGAAGATAATAGGTTTGTATATTATTTTTAACTCACTCAGTGGTGTGTCCACTTTTGGGACCTTGTCTGTGTTGTTTTTTATAAAATACTGCAGGGGTCAGGACGTCTGTTAAGAGCGGCTATAAGCTCGGCTTCCCGCCTGGCAGAGGCTTCCTGCTGACTCTTCAGAAACTCCATCTGCATTTTCAAGTGACTCTCAAACATTTGCTCCATTCGTCTCATCTCCCTCTCCCTCTCTCCCTCGTCCTGAAGCTGCTCTTTTATCTTATTCATCTCCTTCTCAAACTCCTCCCTCACTTTATTCTCCAGTTCTTCTCTTTCTTTGAGCATTTGTTCTTGTTTCTCCTTCAGGATGCGTTGTTTCTCCTCCTCTAAAGCCCTCTCAGCCTCCTGGAACATCTCGTTGGTGTAGTGGTTTCCTCCGTTCTTCTTGGCTATATCTTTGATCTTCTGGAGCAGCGCGGTGACTTGGGCGTGATGTTTGATCCTGTTGTTGAAGACGTGGTACTGACCGTTACATCGGGCCACGAGCTCCTGCAGGTCAGGGCTTTCAGCCAAGAAGTCCTCGATGGTGTTGTCAAGCTGATCACCACATGTGAAGAGGACCATGCTGTATTTGTCTGCTGCCTGGCCAAAGATTTCTTGGATCTTTTGCACTGTCATCATCTCCTCTTCTGTGAACCTGCCCAGTCTGATGACCACCAGGAACATGTGGGGTCCAGGAGCAGCATACTTGATGCACTGGGAGAGATCTTTGGCTGTCTTGTCCTCCTCAAACCTGGTGTCAAACAGACCCGGGGTGTCAATGACAGCAACCTCCTGCCCATCTACTGTTCCTCTGCCCTTTGAGCACTCCACAGTCATGGACTTTGCACTGAACTTTGACTCAAAACACTCCCGTCCCAGGATGGTGTTCCCGGTGGCGCTCTTTCCAGTTCCGGTCTTCCCCACCATCACGATCCTCAGCTCCTTGTTGTTTATTATTTGTCCTGTGGAAGAGAACAGGGATTAAAGTTCTCCGTCTCTGTGATGGATATCTGTCTCTTCATGGTCAAATTCATGCTGAAAGAAAATCAAGCAGCTGCTTTGACGATGGCCACATATGAATGTATCCTGCAATACAAATGTAATGCAGTTCTGGTGTTTCCATGTGCGTGTTGTTTATTTGATCTCATTACCTACAGGATGTCCTGTTGATGTGTCCCACCAACTCTGTGTGCTGAAGCTTTTATTCTGCCTCCATGCTGGCTACAGCTGAGGGCATTATCTGATTAGCCTATAATAAATGTTGTCCAACACAATGATCGTCCAATCACCTGATATGCTTCTGAAAGGTTCTGCCCTCCCTAAACACTTTCTATGAGCCCTCTCCCAGGTGGACTGGAGAAATATTTTGAATGGTCCATCTGGTGTGTCAGGTTAGGGGGAGATTTCCAGTGCCTGATAATTGTCTGGTAACTGGTTGGAAGCTGTCAGGCAGCTGGCTGAGAGGGGAAAACTGAAGCGTCTGGATCTGTAGGAAAAGCTCCATTCAGATACATTAAATTAGCTTAATGAGGTAGCTCTAATTTAAGTTGCTGTGTTTTATGACTGAATGGGTAAAATAATTTTGCAAATTTCAAATCACTGTCAGAAAGCCTACTTTATTTTACTTTACTGACAAAAAACTGAGAATGATTATTAAAATAATTATTTTAATCAATCAATCAATCAATCAATCAATCAACCTTTATTTATACTCGAGAAATCACTGAGGGGCATCCTCATTTACAATGATGTCGAGTCACTTACAAAAGAGATCAAGACACTACAAAACAATAGAAACAGGCAAGCTTTAACAAAAGGGCATTAAAATCATCAGACCTGGAAGATGAATATGACAATAAAGGTCACACTTAATAAAACAATTACACACATAAGGCTGGAAATTTAAAATAGCATTTCTAAAAAGCCCGAAAGGTAGAAGCTCAGTAATCTTGAGCAGCTCCTGTAACCTGTTCCAGGAATCAGGAGCTGAATAGGAAAAGGCAGTCTTTCCCAGTTCAGACCTGACTCGTGGAACATGTAACAATAGCCTGTCAGAGGAGCGTGTATGACATTGATTGTTAAAAGAGATATGGAGAAGCTCGGTGAGGTAGGGTGGTAATTTTTCTAAAAGAGCTTTATAAATAAAAAGGTGCCAATGAAGATTACGTCTCATCTGTAGAGAAGACCAGCCAACCTCACTGTATAAAATGCAGTGGTGCGTGTTAAAAGGATCACTGGTGATAATTCTTAACGCAGAATGGTAAACAGAGTCAAGCCGTTTTAGGATTGAGGGGGCTGCATCTCTGTAAATGACATAACCATAGTCAAGGACTGACATGAAAACAGCCTCCACAATCCTTTCCCTACAAAACCTAGGGATATTTAATTTGTTTCCATTGATATGACTATTGAAAGTCATTTTATCATCAATCCAAACACCCAAATATTTGTAAAAATTGACTCTTTCAATTGCTACTCCAATTTTGCAATATTTGACACATCATTTTTGTCAGCTGCTCTTGATCTAGAGAAGAGCGTCAGTTTTGTTTTTTGTGCATTCAGGACCAAGTTAAGATTTGTGAAATTGTCTTGTAATATGTTAAAAGACTGCTGCAGCATATTACAAGCAGATAGTATGTTTTCTGCAAAACAAAACAGAACTGTATCATCTGCATAAAGATGAGCTTGACAGTTAATAAAAGAGCTGACAACATTATTGATATAGATAGTAAACAGGACAGGACCTAAGATGGAAGCTTGTGGAACACCTTTAATAACATTTGGAAATTCTGGAAAAATGGCTTCCTAATTTAACAGATTGTTGCATGTCTGATAAATAACTCCTAAAACAATCACATGCATTATTATCAAACCCAATATTTTGTAGCCTCTGCAGCAACAGGCTATGATCAACAGTATCAAACGCTTTTGATAAGTCAATGAAGAGCGCTACACCATGTTGTTTTTTGTCAAGTGCTGATGGAATGTCACTTACAACTTTAGTGACAGCAATGATGGTACGGTGCCCAGCTCTAAAACCAGACTGGTAAGGGTTCAGGGTATCAGCACTTGATAAAAAGTTTTTTTAGTTGATTATTAATTAATGATTCAAGGATTTTGACTAAACAAGGCAGTTTTGAAATTGGTCTGTAGTTTTTTCCTTGTACCGCCTTTATGAAGGGATATGACGTGCCATTTTCCAGATCTTAGGGACAATACCAGTTGTAATTGAGGAATTAAAAATGCTTGTTATGTGATCTGAGATGAGTGGAGCAGACAGCTTAAGAAAGAAAGGGTCTAAATTATCCTCTCCGGTGGATTTTTTGGGGTCAATTGCAATCAGAGCATCTCTAACCATGCTTACGGACACTGGATGTATGCTTAACAGTTGAGAGGACGGGGAGCACAATAACATGTTATCTGAGTGACTTTTCTGATTTTGCTGGAGAAGGTAACCAGAGGCAGTAAAGTGCTAATTTAAGGCTAGACTAATGTGTTTATGGTCAGAGATTACTTGATCATCTACCAGGATCTAAGGGGAGAAAGGAGTGATTATTATTTCTATTTGAATGAATCACTCTCCAGAATTTTGCAGGGTTACAGTAAGAGTTAGAAACTAGGTTGACAAAATATTCAGATTTTGCTTTCCTCACCATTGTTGTACATTTATTTCTTAATTTCCTGAATGACAACCAATGTGAATGATTCCCAGACTGTCTGGCTAGGATCCAAGCATTGTTCCTTTCAATTAATAAATCTGAAAGATCACTGGTAAACCAGGGATTTGATCGATTTTTTACCCTATGTTTTTTAAATGGTGCATGCTTGTTTACAACAGCAAGAAAAATTTTAGTAAAATATTCCAAGGCCAACTCTGTGTCTGGAATATGAGATGTAGCATGAATACCACTATGAAATAAATCATTGAAAAATGCTTGTTCGTTAAAGTTTTTGAGATGTTTTCTCAAAATAATTTTGTGTGGTAATTTCTTTGTAATAATTATTGTTGTATATTAACTGCAAAGTTAAATTTTCTGGATGGCATTATTATAATGTTTGACACGTCCCTGATTAGTATCAATTTATTTTGTATAAATTTGTAGATTTTCTGGAACATCAGATTAAAAAAAAATAATTTCTGAAAAGGGGACATTTTTGTCCTCTTTTAAAATGCCCTAAAATATCATGTTTTGGAGTTTTTTTTCTGCTTTTTTCATTATTAGTCTCTTTATCTGTGTGTCTGTCTTCATGTATTGCAATGGATGTCTATGGGAGCTGTTTCTTAATCTGACCTACCATAAAAACGACAAATCCATAATAAAACAGTTTTGTTACTAATCAGTGACATATCTAAGACTGTAATACTTCCACACAGAAAATTCCACTTTGCATTCAATTTTATTGCAATTATTCCAATTTTATTGTGTTTTCTTTAACCGAAATTGGTGATGTCATCACATACACTGGCATTTAAAGGGTTACAGCTGTGAAAATCATTTAAAGCTTTGTAGTTTTGATCAAGACTGAAAGAAAGGTTAAGAAGAAAAAAGTGGAAAAATATATTAACACATGATACTTTTGGGGCATTATAGAAGGGGACAACAATGTCCCTTTCTCAGAGATGAAGGACTTTCAGGTATCACGTATGAGTGTGATATTGTTCTCTTGACTCTCCTACATGCTAGGTTAGGTTTGGGTTAGTAACACTTGAATTTCCCCTCTGGGGATCGATAAAGGACTGATTGATCTTAAAAAACAAACTCTGAGTAGATATTAAATGGAGGGATACTTGTATTTTTGAATAATTTCACCGTTCCCTTTAGCAGCAAGTTTATGACAATAAATAGAGAAAAGCTGCTGTTTAAATCCCTGATTCTCTGAATATTTATCAAAAATGACTGAACTTTAACCATGAATATAGTCAGGACTTACCTGGGGTAGTCATGGTGATGTGGCTGTGAAGGTAAAGTCTCTGTTCCTGTAGAGGTCAAAGGGTCAGGAGGGTCTCTGTGCTGCAGTTGCAGTGAATGTGTTCTGAGTTCAGGGAGTCTGATGAAGCTGTATTTATACTTCACTGCACCTCCCACCACACAGCCCAGAGTCAGAGTGAAACTGAAACAAAGGGGAGTAAATGTCTCAAGACAGAGGGATGGTGTTATTGATTAGCATGCTTTTATACCTTGGTTTATACAGGGTTTTATTTTATTGTAGTGGGTTTTTCCTTGGTTTAAATGTTTTGATTTAATTGCATGTTTTTATAATTATTCTGCTTTGTGGACTGATTTTACCTGCACACACCTAGAGCTGCACATGGATGATAATCAGAACACCTACAGGTGCAGCAGGAAGGCACGACAGCCAATCAGTGGCCAGAGGAAGGACTCAGCACGAATGTGGAAAACAGCATGCAGACGGAGGCACGAGAGCAGGCACGAACAACAGACGAGGAGAAAAGGACACCATGGGGCAGATGGAAGCAGACGGCAGGAACCAGAACAGGGAAAATCCAGAGAGATACTGTGGTGGAAATTTTGCATACATTTATTTTACCTGATTAGTTCTGTAACTTCAACTGTACTGCTGTGTGAATGACCTGGTGAACTCTCCTGTTTCACACCCCACTGTGTCACCCTCTGGGCACAGAGGTCAGGCAGAGATCTGGAATAACACAGGAGATTATACCTAGGAGAAATTTCCTGAGGAGAGTCTCCAACTGTTTTATTGCACCCCAATCAACAGCTGGTAAGGAGTTCTGTGTTGTTGTTTTTTCTCCTTCCCCCAAAGCCAGAGGCCTCCTTGAGAGGTATATAAGGGGGTGTCACATTTGTTTCAGTGGGACAATACTCTGAACTGCTTTCTGCTGTGTGCTTCTCTGTATCGTCTCCTTCTCATGAGAATAAAGGCTCTGTGCATTGCTACCTTTTCCAGTCTTGTTTGTTTGACTCTAGGTGTGAGGAGTCACTGCTCCTCTCAGTCTCTCTCCCACTCCCTCACTGCTCCTCTCATTCACCTTCCTGCGGAGGCGGGGCTCCAGGTGCGCTGCAGTTCTCCACACCTGTTTCTGATCATCTCCAATTACCGCTCCCTATTTATTCCCCTCTTCAGATGACTGCAGCGCGGGTGGATTGCACACACACGACGCCTGGTTTGTGCTCGTCCTGTTCTTTACTCGCTTTTGTGTCTACTGGCTCTAAGCCCTCGTCCCCGTACAGGGGCGTAGCAACTGAGTTTTTGGCGTGCTTGTGATTTTGTGATTTTTTTTCTCACAATACTTACCCTCATTCTCCTCTGCTTCGTCAAGGTCTCCCTGAGGTCCCACTGCCACAAATTACTGGACTGTTGTTGCTCTGTATTTTTTCCATGAGCCTCAAATTAAAACCACTTCAACTTTTTACTCTGCCTGATCATTGAGCTTTTGGGTCCAACGTTACAAACACTCTCTGGGTCATATCCTAACACTAGGCAGCTCAAAATTTCAACAAAAATACGACACAGAACACACAGAGGCAGAGTGAGGAGCTCTGCCGTGGGGTGAATATCCTTGGGAAAGAGAAACACTCTGGTGCTTAGGGACTCATAATCATCATCCCTCACTGTCGTAGGGCCTCAATATTATCATTCTCAGTGTCTTAGGGCCTCATGATCATCCTCACTAACTTAGGGCCTCATCATCATCCTCCTCACTGTCTTAGGGCCTCATAATCATCATGCCTCACTGTCTTAGGGCCTCATCATCCTCCTCACTGTCTTAGGGCCTCATCATCATCCTCCTCACTGTCTTAGGGCCTCATCATCCTCCTCACTGTCTTAGGGCCTCATCCTCCTCCTCACTGTCTTAGGGCCTCATCATCATCCTCCTCACTATCTTAGGGCCTCATCATCCTCCTCACTGTCTTAGGGTCTTCCTGCATTACTGAGTCCATGATATGCAGTTAGTCTTCATTCTTTTGACTCTGTGTGCAGTAACAAGGAAGAGATAAACAAAACTTAGCCAAAGCTGTCTCAGCATCTTCTTCTGCTGGTAAACAGAGGTTTGTTTAGTTTCACTGAGCTCACAAGTCTGGCGAGCTCTGCCCATCCCTTCATTGTTACTGTGGACCATCAAAAGAATGATGTCTATCTGCTTGTCGTGAACTAATTTAATGAGGTACTGTTGTGGTCCAAGTAACAGATGATTTGTTATCAAGTACTTATATTTTTACTTATTTATCTGACAAATGCATAAAAGAGCTTCTCAGAAACCATACCACCTTGAAAACAGGGGCTGGTTCCAGTGAGTCGGCCTTCTTGAAGGTGGTTTGAGTCTGGATTTGAAGGCAGAGAGAGAGTCAGAGTTACTGATGTCTGGAGTCAGAGAGCTCAGAGCTGGAGAGCAGAAACCTCCCAAATGTAATCAGTTCACTGTAGGGCACACGAACTCGATAAAGAAGGAAGACTTGAATCTATTCAGGTCCAAAGCTGTAAAAAGAAGGGGATTTATATTTAAAAACAGACTAACTCAGGATACCAAGTATGAGCGTCACAATAAAGACAAGGGAAAAATTCTGATGTTCATGGCTTTATGATCTTTTCCATGCCAGTAAAAAGTCATATCTCAAGAACGCTTTACCTCAGACTGACATGACATGTTCAGTATGGGAGCATCAACAACATTCCAAAGGTTCATCTGATAATCTAATGGCTGACTTCACATGACTATTCCTGCAGTCTTTGGCAGGAATGGACGACTTTGGTTACCATGAGGGCCACTTCATTGTTATTTTCAGTTTCAGAGGGCCAATCATTGCAAACAAGAGGATCAAAATAACTGTAGATAAAGTACTACTTGGTTTTCATCAGAACTGATATTATGTTGTCAAGCTCAAACCAAAGAGTAAAACTAAATCTAAAGAAGAATTAAAGGTATATTTCCAGTTTAGTAGAGTAGTATAAGTTGTTTTTTTTATTAGGTAGGTCTATTTTACCAGTAAGTCCCTCTAAGAAATAAAGTCCATTTGCAGAAGTGACCTGGCCAATGCAGAAGTTATTACACTGAAAAAACTCTGATCTAGGCAAGTGTGTTTGTGTAATTTCTCGTCAGAAATATCAAAAACACTTATTCTAATCCATATTCACTTAACATGAATATCTTTACTACAAGGAATGAAAGGCAAAAATAAGGCACTGACTTGTTTGTAATCATTAGAAAATACCTGCCAATGAAACCATCAAAGTTTGACTCAATGAGGGTCTTAAATTAAGATTGTAATATCAACTCTGGATAAAAAAAATAGATATTTTAAGACACCCTTCAATATGGTGACCAGCCATCCCCGATTTCAGCTTTTCACGATTGCGTGTTGATTAGAACAATGGTTATTACTGTAGCCCAGTAGGAAGCAGAAAGCATGAGGGAGCATGTTGCGCACAGACTGGGACAATCGTTATTCCAGTGTTGCCAAGTCTGCTTACTATAAGCGTCTTTGAGCAGCCTTTTCTGTCTGTGTGAAGCCCCCCTGATTATCAGTCAGCTCCCTACAACAAATCAAGACATGAGTGGGGTAGGTAGTTTGTCCTTACCTCAGCCCAGTTTATCAACCCGGCACACCCCCAACACACTCACTCACGTGGCACATGCACAACTACGCAGGAGTCATAGCTGCCAGGTCCACTTATTATAGGTGACTTTGGGCTTCTTCTTTGAAAAGTTGCTTGTAAATATTGGCAGTTGTGGGTTGCATTTTTTTGTGCTTGTTCCAAAAGTGCGGTTGTTCAGTTGGGTTTGCTGTGCCCCAAACCCAGGAGGATCTGATGCTCACTCTACTACCAGTAAACTCAATTCTGAAGTAACACAAACTATTCTGTCCCACTCAAACACAAATGTAAGTTTTACTGTAAAAAGAGGCAAAAATGATGACTCCACCAAAAAGAAATCCTTATAGGCAGAATTAAATTGATTTCTAATTTAGCTGTTACTGTTTTCTCCATAATGAAGCTGTAGAGGATCAAAATGAAACTCAGATAAAAGCCTGACTATGTCTGTTTGGTTACAAAAATCAAGGTTAGACAGACTGTTCAGTGATAACAGAGTTAAAAATAACAGTAGCCCCTCCCTTCACTTCTGTATAAAGAAAAGGATGGTCCACCTCCAAACAACAGGATGTTGAAGAAGTAAATAAAGAGCCAAATAAGAAAAAATGTCACTGTGAAATTGAAACGTTATATAGATGAAAATCAATCATTCATTTTCTATACCACTTATCACTTTTGGGGTCATGGGGGGGCAGGAGCCTATCCCAGCTGTCATTGGGCGAGAAGCGGGATACACCCTGAACCGGGCACCGGACAATCGCAAGCTGCAGAGAGAGAGAGACAGCCACTCACACTCATACTCATACCTAAGGGCAATTTGGACTCATCAGTTAACCTAATGAGCAGTTTTTTGGAAGGAAGCCAGAGTGCCTGGAGAAAACCCACTCATGCATGGAAGAACGTGCAAATTTCACTCAGAAAGGCCCACCCAGACCTGGGGATCGAACCGGTGACCTTCTTGCTGTGAGACACATGCACTGCCTGCTGAGCCACCGTACTGCCCTAGATGAAAACAAAACACACTTTGTCTAGATTTCTTTATATACATATATATATATATATATATATATATATATATATATATATATATACATATGTATATATGTATATATACAAATGTGTATGCATATATATATATATGTGTGTATATATATATATACACACACGCATATATATAAATATATATATATACATTTTTTTATATGTATATGTATATATATATATATATATATATATATATATATATGTATGTATATACAAAAACCAAAACCAGTGAAGTTGGCACGTTGTGTAAATCGTAAATAAAAACAGTATACAATGGTTTGCAAACCCCTTTCAACCTATATTCAAATGAATACACAGCAAAGACAAGATACTTAACGTTCGAACTGGTAAACTGTGTTATTTTTTGCAAATATTAGCTCATTTTGAATTTGATGCCTGCAACATGTTTCAAAAAAGCTGGCACAAGTGGCAAAAAAGACTGAGAAAGTTGAGGAATGCTCATCAAACACTTATTTGGAGCATCCCACAGGTGAACAGGCTAATTGAGAACAGGTGGGTGCCATGATTGGGTATAAAAGCAGCTTCCCTGAAATGGTCAGTCATTCACAAGCAAGGATGGGGCGAGGGTCACCACTTTGTGAACAAATGCGTGAGCAAATTGTCCAACAGTTTAAGAACAACATTTCTCAACGAGCTATTGCAAGGAATTTAGGGATTTCATCATCTACGGTCTGTAATATCATCAAAAGGTTCAGAGAATCTGGAGAAATTACTGCACGTAAGCGGCAAGGCCGAAAACCAACATTGAATGCCCGTGACCTTCAATCCCTCAGGCAGTACTGCATCAAAAACCGGCATCACTGTGTAAAGGATATCACCACATGGGCTCAGGAACACTTCAGAAAACCACTGTCAGTAACTACAGTTCGTCGCTACATCTGTAAGTGCAAGTTAAAACTCTACTATGCAAAGCGAAAGCCATTTATCAACAACACCCAGAAACGCCGCCGGCTTTGCTGGGCCCGAGCTCATCTAAGATGAACTGATGCAAAGTGGAAAAGTGTTCTGTGGTCTGACGAGTCCACATTTCAAATTGTTTTTGGAAAGTGTGGTCGTCGTGTCCTCCGGACCAAAGAGGAAAAGAACCAGCCGGACTGTTATAGGCGCAAAGTTCAAAAGCCAGCATCTGTGATGGTATGGGGGTGTATTAGTGCCCAAGGCATGGGTAACTTACACATCTGTGAAGGCACCATTAATGCTGAAAGGTACATACAGGTTTTGGAGCAACATATGTTGCCATCCCAGCAACGTCTTTTTCATGGACGCCCCTGCTTATTTCAGCAAGACAATGCCAAGCCACATTCTGCACGTGTTACAACAGCGTGGCTTCGTAGTAAAAGAGTGCGGGTACTAGACTGGCCTGCCTGTAGTCCAGACCTGTCCCCCATTGAAAATGTGTGGCGCATTATGAAGCATAAAATACAACAACGGAGACCCCGGACTGTTGAACAACTTAAGCTGTACATCAAGCAAGAATGGGAAAGAATTCCACCCGAAAAGCTTCAAAATTGGTCTCCTCAGTTCCCAAACGTTTACTGAGTGTTGTTAAAAGGAAAGGCGATGTAACACAGTGGTAAAAATGCCCCTGTGCCAACTTTTTTGCAATGTGTTGCTGCCATTAAATTCTAAGTTGATGATTATTTGCAAAAGAAAATAAAGTTTCTCAGTTCGAACATTAAATATCTTGTCTTTGCAGTGTATTCAGTTGAATATAAGTTGAAAAGGATTTGCAAATCATTGTATTCTGTTTTTATTTACGATTTACACAACGTGCCAACTTCACTGGTTTTGGGTTTTGTATATATATATATATACACACACATATATATATATACATATATATGTGTATATACACACACACAAACACCCCCACCCCCCCCCACACACACACACACACATATATGTATACACATACATGTATATGTATATAGTGCTGTGAAAATGGTTTTGCCCCTTCCTGATTTCTTATTTTTTGCATATTTGTCACACTTAAGTGTTTCAGATCATCACACAAATTTTAACAGTAGACAAAAATAATCTGAGTAAATACAAAATACAGTTTTTAAATGATGATTTTATTTATTAAGGGAAAAAAGCTCTCCAAACCTACATGACCCTATGTGAAAAAATAATTGCCCCTTGACCCTAATAACTGGTTGTGCCACCCTTGGCAGCAATAACTGCCATCAAGCGTTTGCGATAACTGGTGATGAGTCTTTCACATCGCTGTGGAGGAGTTTTGGCCCACTCTTCTGTGCAGAATTGTTTTAACTCAGCCACATTTGAGGGTTTTTGGACATGAACTGTCCGTTTAAGGTCACACCACAACATCTCAATTGGATTTAAGTCTGGACTTTGACTCGGCCACTCCAAAACCTTCATTTGATTTTTTTAAGCCATTCAGAGGTGGACTTGCTAGTGTGTTTGGGGTCGTTGTCCTGTTGTATAACCCAAGTGAGCTGTTATAGATAGACATTACCTCGGCTTGCTTACTTCCTGAGATTTTTCCAGCATTTTAACAAGACTACCGAGACAATTGTTATTGGACAGGTTCAGGTTTCCAAACCATGAAACAACACAAGAGGTTCAAACAGATTCAATAAAACTTCCGTAATAGAGAGTCATCATCTCAGTAGAAATATGGAAGGTTTCTCATGTTCCTCAGAAAGAGCAATTTTTGTTGAACCTTCTTGGAGTAAGCATCAACATGGGGTTCAAAACACAGTTTGTTATAATGGACCACACCCAGATATTTGTAGCTCTCCACCATCTCACCATCAGCACCTTTGATAACAGCTGGTGGAGGACAATCAATAATCATGCCCTTAGTTTTCGACACGTTCAGCTCGAGAGAAGACTCATTACACCAAGCTACAAAGTCATCTACAGCAGCTTATCCTCCTGAAGATGATTAACAATAACCATATCATCAGCAGACTTTAAGATGTGTCTGTTACTGAAGCTGCTACGGCACTCATGAGTGTACAAAATAAAAAGGAGGAGCGACAAGCAGCAGCCTTTAGGAGAACCAGTGGAAGAGGAGAGCACACTGGAAAGAACACCACTCACTCTCACACAGTGTGGTCTGTTAGTTAAAAAGTCAGTTATCCAACCAGTCAGGTTAGGATCTGACCTGTTTTCTCTGCTTTCTCTTCACAGTGTTCTCCACGAGCTCCCATCACCGCTTTCACCTGCATATATATTGGATCACTGAAACTCACCTTGCCTTGGATTGTGTGTACAATAAAGTCAATGTCAACTTGATCTGCCTCATCCTGAAAAGCTTTTGGGTCCAACGATTAAAACCAATTTAGGATCCATACCTTAAGAAATAGGACTGTTCAGTAAAATTCTGATTTTCAAATCAAAGGCAAAAACTGTTTAAATCATCTGCTAAAACTTTATCTGATGTAAAACCATCCAATGAAATTTTGTCATTCCCCTTCTTGTGTAATCCTGTCATTGTTTTCATTCCATTCCAGGTGTGTATGAATATGTATATATATATATATATATATATATATATATATATATATATATATATATATATATATATATATATATATATATATATATATATATATTTGTTCACCCATCTGGCTATTCCAGATTAATGATCATAATCTCAATCTCTCAGCAGATGAGCAAATACTGACCCAATATATGCCTCTATCCAAAACCCTCATCTGAAATTTTTGGTCATGTTTTCACATCATTTCATGGACCAAGAGCAAATCAGTGTAAACTTAGTGCATTGCATACCAACAAAAGCACACACGCTCTCTTCAGTATAGAAGTACTGCCTTACACATGAATCAAAGTTTTCTGTTTGCAGTAATCTTTTTTATAACAGTTTCTCCAAATGAAATTATCATTTCCTTTGTACTGCAAGCAAAAGGAAAAGTTAAATCATGCTCTGAAATATGACCCAAGTCCAATTTTTATGTCAGCAGAATCTAACTTCATTAAGTCGGCTGAGGCCATTCAGAATTCAGAATGAGCCTCTAAAAGCCTCAGGACGGATGGAAAATGGAGATGCTTCGTCCATTAGTTTCCTCTTAGTTGCTCATGTTGTTCTCTGGAAATATGATGTATGAGAATCTCTCAAGGCATGACCTTACACAAATGAGGAATTATCCTATCCTGTATTTTCTAAAAATAATGTTCTTCCTGTTCTTTCATCTGGGTGAGTCTGTTGTGATTGGCTAGAAGCAGCATATTGGGGCTCATTATAAACCCAAGAGAAGAAAAAAAATATTATTTATTTATTTATTTATTTATTTATTTATTTTATGAACAGATATATATCTTGCACTTAATTATAGCTGCAGGGTGTAGCTAAATCTTGATTACTTCATGTAGAACAGTTTTAATAAAAACATGTTTGATTAAAGATTAACTGTGATGTGTGAATATAGATAGCTTTTCATCACCTAATGTAAGATTCATTTGGCCATCCTGATATTCTGCTCAACTGTGGAGATCTGTCCTGGGGATATCAAGACATCATTGGGGTGTGGGTGAAGGAACGGAGGTAAGCAGAGACAAGTGGACTAAAGTAAGAACTAAAGTTAGTGACAGATCCATGGACCAATCATAGACCTGTCTTCGTCATAAATGTCTCTGCTGAATATAAATTTATTAGAGGTTAGCCTCTTGAGATGCAACATCTCATTTTGAGAAGGGTCCTCATGTCTGTATGATTGTAGTGATAGTTAAGAATTTATGGTAGTGACAAACTCATGAATGCCCTCATTACATTTGTAATGAGTATAAATTCATTAAAGTTAAGCCTCTTGAGATGTGACATCTCATTTTCAAGAGGGATATGCCTATGTGCCTATGTGGTGCTGAAGATAGTTACTATAGATGTATCAACCATGGATAGAAAGATCATGCTAATATCTACATTAACAGCTATAATGATTATGAACTGGAATGAGATGGCCAAATATGTGTTATGTCTGTAATTGTAGTTATTGAGGCTTCATGACTCCACAGCAGCAGGCAGTCTCCACCAAGGATCCCAGACCACCTAAAAGACCAGAGCCAGAGACGAGTACAGGAGCAAACAGAACAACAACAACAAGCTTTATTTATATATTACTTTTCATACATAGGAAAATGCAACCCAAAGTGCTTAACAAAATAAAACAGAATGAAATAACAAAAACATACAACAATATATAGACCCGACTATAGACCTATAGACCTAAGCCTATTGTATCTTAACTATGTGTCTAAACTATAGACTATGATATGGACTATGAGCTGGTCCCTAACTGAAAGCTTTATCAAAGAGGAATGTTTTAAGTCTAACCTTAAAGGTAGAGAGGGTGTAACAATGAAAATTATTGGAGTATTTCCTCATGATACAATGAGGGGAAGCATATATATGGAGAAGAGACAGAGCCTTGAGGAAGTCTATAACCTACTTTACTGTCAACAGAAGACTTATTTGTTGTGCAGTTAGCATTTTTCTGTCAAAAACTTGAAAACACTATTTTGACAGCTTCTGCCCTCAGCCTGCCATGATTTTTGACTTCTTTGTTATGGTTTCTGCTCACTGCCTTAGATAAGAGCATCATGTTCTTTGTTAGCAAGGCATGCAGAACAAAGTGTAAGGAACTGGCCTATGATATTGCTTCCTTGAGGAAGTTGTTATTGATTCTCAGCTGGAATTGGTTTTCGATTCCTATCCCTACCTGTAACTGTGAGGTGAAGACACAACGAGAAGACAGTGGTCCTGTTGTTACACATCCTTAGTTGCTGCTACTTGATGTCATGCATTCAATAAGATTACAATGTGGTACTTACATGGCTGCACCAGAATGCTCAAATTCTGCCAGATTTCGACCCAAATGTGTCATTGAAGCCCTCGTCAAATATCAGTTCTTTTCATTGTCGCATGGCATAATCAACCATGCATTTTGGACACTCCATAGCCCTGACCTGACAAGACCAAAATTGCCCAAAGTTTTTGTGTAACTTACTGCAAAGGTACTGAAGCCAAAAAGTAAGGTTAAATGGGCCTCTTCCATATTATCACATAGTTACCTGAGGTTAACTTTAAGACATAACCAGTCCATTGGCAAAAGTGACTTTTGAGAAGTGCTTGGGATGATGACTATAATTGCAGGCATGAAAACGGGTTGGAGTTGAGAAAGGTGAGGAGGCCATAACCCCTCTAGGGGGGTCCGGGGGCAAGCTCCCCTGGAAGAAAATTTTGGATATTTCATATTTAAAAGCATCAATCTGATGCATTTTGAGAGAAAAATGAAGCAGAAGTACAAGACAGTTGTATAAAAAAAGTACCTGTTAAATTCTGGGGATGACTATGTCCTTTTGCTGAAATGCATAAAAGCTTTTATCATAAGTTAATTTGTGAATTGGAAGGAAACATTGCTATTTTCACTTTAGATAAAACATACAGTGAAAGGACGGCTCTTACAGCTCTATCCTGAGAAACAATCACCATTTTAACAGTCATAATGACCCAATTCTCAAAAAGATCCACCACTTTAATTTGTTTAGTGAAATAACATTGCAGTTTGGACTGGAGATTGAAAAAAAAAACATTTTTTTTTTGCAAAGAGACTGGAGAAAAAATGTTATAAACATTAAATAATAATGAGAGCCCTGGGAGATCATATATCTATAAATCTTCCTCACTGTGTTTCCCATGATAACATTTATATTTTGGTTGTTTTCTAGACATCTCAAGTCAAAAGTTTATCATAGGAAAACCACAATTTCTATGCTAAGATGACAGGATATGTCAAGATCCTGAGAGAACAGCTAATATGTACCTGATACAGCACAACAGAGTAAAATAAAATGTATGGATGTTTGTCCACTTAGGGCCTCTGAACACTGAAGACATTTTTACCTGAGTTATACACCATCCACTAAAAACAGCTCTGAGACCCACTTTAGGGCCTCAACCCACAGGTTGAGAACCACTGCAATAGTAGACTGCATTGGGAGCTTGATCCTTTATAGATTGCTCTTATATCATGGAGGATGAATTTATCATTTAGAAAAAGTGAAAACAAGAGCTGGACTGCTCAGGAATGTTGTGTTTCAATTAACCAAAAGACTAACTCTTCATTTTTTAAATCATTTGGTTCACTTAAACCGTGCCCATGAGCCAACGAAACACCGTTTGAAGTACAATAAACACACAAAGGCTACGTTCACACTGCAGCCCTTAATGCTCAATTCCGATTTATTGCTCAAATCCGATTTTGTTGTTTGGCTGTTCAGATTACACCTTTAAATGTGGCCTGTCTGCAGACTGCGATGTGAACAGCTCACGCTTCAGAAGTGACACGCATGCTCAGTTGAATATTAATGACATCACGCACAGAACGGTGTGATGAGGGCAACAAACACAGACCAAAAAGGTGCTTCACAATGCTGGAGAAGTTTGTTCTCATAACGCAGAACCTGATGTTACAACAGCTCACCTTGAGTGAGCTCTTATTAAAATAATTATGAGTATATTTTATTTCTTATGAACCTAAAGGCGGCCGCTCTTTCCCGTCGACCCCTGCCGATGAGAGATTGTTACAGGAGAGAAAAACAGCTCAGAGCCATAGCGCGCTGAACAGGTGAACAGAGGCGAAAACTTAGTTTTATCATCTGTTCTGATGTTTCTTGGTTTGTCTGAGAGCAGATCAGACAGGAGCAGACTGTTCACTGACTGACGCTGTCTCATAGAAACACACAGTAGCGCGCAAATGCGCACGGATGAGATAGTCAGCAGTGGATCATCAGTGTCTTTCCGCGTCCTGTAAACTGTTATTTTAGCCTGATAAATTCATTAAAACTGTTGGTGCAGTGTTAATAAACTAAGTTTATCAGATATCACAATACAAACAGTGTAAAGATGTATGATTCATTCACGTTTATTGTTTATTGTGCGTGTAATGGAGACACCAGTCGATCGCCCCAGCGCTCTCTCACTTTCTCTCGTCACTCCCCCATTTATGCATTTTTTAATCATGCTTGTAGAGGGAAAATCAACTAAAGCTCTTTATTTAAGGAAAAAAGTATAAACTCTTTAATAATCATGTCTATAAATTAAAGTCTCCTTATGTTTTGGCCATGAAGTGACTTTGAAAAATCTAACTCGAGGTAAATTGCCGACCCCTGCTCTAGAATGACGTCAAAGTCGCATTGAATGCGACCTGGCTGTTCAGATAAATCAGATACGTATCTGATTCAGTACCACATTTGAAAGTGGCCTGAATCTGATTCGAAAATGTCAGATTCAATGTGACTTGAGCTGTTCACACTGCCAAAAACAAATCAGACACAGGTCACATTTGAGCCAAAAAATCAGATTCAGGTCACTTTTGACTGCAGTGTGAACGTAGCCAAAGTGATTTACGATCCCTGTCCCATGAGCTGTGGGTCTTTACACTCACCGGCACACAGAGGAGCTCTTCGCGCTCATATTTCCGTGCTCTTGCGCTTGTAGAGTAAATGTCTTTATTGAATTTAAGGCTCCCTTCAGACGCGTGCACATGTTTGCAGTTCAGTGATAATCTCTGGTATACCTCCATGTCCCGTCCATAACCCCTTCCCCCCAAACAAAACAAAAAAAATCTCATCGGATTGACACGATTCACGGAGGTCACCTAGTTTGATTTCAAAACGCCAAATTTCACCGAAAGGTCATTGATTTTCATGCCTGATAATTGATTTCCTTTTGGTATGGCTGCTATAAAATGCATAGACTTATTTCATGTTTTAAGTGATTGTCATGTATTGAATATAAACCTTTTGAGACCTGGACCGACACTTTTATATGGATTATGAACCCCCAACAATGTTGAATTTCATGTTGAAATCACGATGTCAAATATATCACCTACATCTCAACAGGATTTACAGCTCAGGGAGTCCAAGCAAACAAGTTTTTTCACTCACTACAGGTATTATCAGAGGAAAAAGCACATTCTTGGTCGGAGCTTCAACTTTGCACCGACACAAATTTACAGCAGCTGTACGTTTTTTTTTTTTTTAATCCTCTCGAAGGTCTGCTGCATCTCTCTACAACTATCAGACGAATACAGATGGTGCGTTCAGGAGTGTCGGAATTTTCTTTACTACTGAAAATAACTAGGGTTACAATGGCTTACACGTGAAGGATTTGTGTGTGGTGGAGACAAAATGACCACTGACAAAAAGTGGTGGGGAAACACCCCCCCCGTCCCCCCCTAAACTGATGCCTACGTGGTTCGGCATATTTGAGTGGGCTGCACAGTAATAGAACATTCTAATGTGTGGCGTATTGATGTATGATAGGTATTTTGCAAACCACAAACACTCACACACACACATATATATATATATATATATATATATATATATATATATGTGTATATATATGTATATGTGTGTGTATATATATATATATATATATATATATATATATATAAATATATATGTATATATGTGTGTGTGTGTGTGTGTGTGTGTATATACAAATAGGTATACAGAAGTTATTCGTCAGAGAAAATGAAATTCTATATCTAGCTAGCTAATAGCTATATATATATATATATGTATATATATATATATATATATATATATAAAGCAAGATAGATAGGCCTATAGAATTTTATTTTTTCTGATAACTTCTGTATACCTATTGTGTAATATCTGTTATATGCATTTATCCTATATATATTAAGTATTCATATATTGTTATATGTGTGTGTGTGTGTATATATATAGCATTATATGTGTGTATATGTATATATGTGCGTGTGTGAGAGACAGATACTCTCTAGCTCACTTTTATACACACACATACCTATGTATTTGTGTGTATATATATATATATATATATATATATATATATATATATATATATATATACACACACACACACACACATATATATATATATATATATATATATATATACACGTGTGTGTGGTTTGTAAAATACCTATCATACATCAATTTGCCACACATCAGAATGTTCTATTACCGTCAAGTCCACTAAAATATGTCGACCCATGTGTCCTATACCATTCCTACATATGACACGTGCAGAAAAAAAAACGTGAAAATCAGTTTAGTATTCAGGGAGTTATGACTGATTCAATGCGCTGACACTTCATTGTGCCTGCCAAATAGATTACACTGAATGGAGCGGCTGACCAGACCAAGACAGTGGCCTAACGGCTCGCCAGCACCAATAATAGTAGCAGTCGATGCAGCATCTACTGTTTATTATGTCTATGACTACAACAGCCACACAACTATGAGGCAAAATGTTGCTAATTAACATGATCACTATACATTAAAAAAAACAAAAAAAACAGATGGCCGCAGGGAACTCAATCAAAGCTTTACAATCTTTAACATGTCAAAGAATTGCATACCTACCTTTTGTAGCTAGGTGGGCACTAACACATTTGGTAGTATGGAAGGAAACATTAGTAGTATCAACATCTGTGTTTTTCTTAAGTGTGTGTTTTTGGTGTTGGTACTCTGAAGCAATGTTTTTTCACGTTCCTACTCTGACATCCTACAGCATAATTATATATTTTTCCCTTGAACCAATTTTTCAAACTGCATCTCTGTTATTATTCAGATCATCACACAAATATTAACATTAGACAAAGATAACCTGAGTAAATACAAAATGCAGTTTTTAAATGATTTCTTTTTTATTAAGGGAAAAAAAGCTCTCCAAACTTACATGACCCTATGTGAAAAAGTAATGGCCCCCCTTGTTAAATCATGAGTTAACTGTGATTAACCACATCTTTTTGAAAGCTGAGTTCAGTTTCACTGACCACACCCAGACCTGATTACTGCAGACCTGTTGAATTAAGAAATCACTTAAACAGAACCTGTCTGACAGTGAAGTAGGCTGCAAGATCTCGAAAAGAGACACATCATGCCACAATCCTAAGAAATTCAAGAACAAATGAGAAACAAAGTGATTAAAATCTATCAGTCTGTTACAAAGCCATTTCTAAGGCTTTAGGACTCCAGTGAACCACGGTCAGAGCCATTATCCACAAATGGAGAAAACTGGGAACAGTGGTGAACCTTCCCAGGAGTGGTCGGCCTACCAAAATTACACCAAGAGCACAACGACGACTCATCCAGGAGGTCAAAAAGAACCCAGAACAACATCTAAAGAACTGCAGGCCTCACCTGCCTCAGTTAAAGTCAGAGTTCATGACTCAACAATAAGAAAGAGACTGAGCAACAATGGCATCATGGGAGAGCTCCACGGCCAAAACCACTACTGACCAAAAAGAACACAAAGGCTCGTCTCACATTTGCCAAAAAACATCTTGATGATCCCCAAGACTTTTGGAAAATATTCTGTGAACTGATGAGACAAACGCTGAACTTTTTGGAAGGTGTGCGTCCCGTTACATCTGGCGTAAAAACAACACAGCATTTGATAAAAAGAACATCATAGCAACAGTCAGACATTGTGGTGGTAGTGTGATGGTCTGGGGCTGCTTTGCTGCTTCAGGACCTGGATGACTTGCTGTGATTGATGAAACCATGAATTCTGCTGTCTACCAGAAAATCCTGAAGGAGAACGTTTGGCCATCAGTTTGTGACCTCAAGCTCAAGCTCACTTGGGTTATGCAACAGGACAAAGACCCAAAACACACTAGCAAGTCCACCTCTGAATGGCTTAAAAAAATAAAATTAAGGTTTTGGAGTGGCCGAGTCAAATTCCAGACTTAAATCCAACTGAGATCCAAGCCAGTTATTAGGTTCAGGGGGCAATTACTTT
Source organism: Cetoscarus ocellatus (assembly GCA_037902135.1). Lineage (NCBI taxonomy): Eukaryota > Metazoa > Chordata > Actinopteri > Labriformes > Labridae > Cetoscarus > Cetoscarus ocellatus. Next base: position 58,321 of record JBAMNC010001327.1, read on the forward strand.
TTCACATAGGGTCATGTAGGTTTGGAGAGCTTTTTTCCCTTAATAGATAAAATCATCATTTAAAACTGCATTTGTATTTACTCAGGTTATTTTTTTCTAATGTTAGAATTTGTGTGATGATCTGAAACACTTAAAGGTGCAGTGTGTAGAATTTGGCATTTGAGCGACATCTATCGGTCAGATTGTAGAATGAGCCCAACCGTAAACAAAACGTCACATCGCTGAGCAACGGAAGCCTGTGAAGACCAAAAGGGATCGTGAACACGGCATCATTTACTAAAGTGACAAGGTTTGTACCCATTATTTGTATAGATTATAGATCAGTTGTGAGCTGCCAATTGTAGGTTTTGTAAACTTGTAGCAACATAAACAAACTTTAGCGCACTGATGCTAATCAGATCAAGCCTGATGCAGATTCGGCGAAATAAGGTAAAGAAGAGGGAGAGAGAGTGGGTAAAATGTAACGGAAAGCTGGGCCGGACGAATGAGAGGTTTGTGATATGATTAATGGAGTATTTATTTCTACGCCCATCGATTATGCGCTTTATTTACAACACCAACACAATACGGGAGTTGTGTAGCAGCTTTAACTAGTAACAGAGTATCAACTGTCTCTACATCCACCGCCGTCCTCTCTCCTCTTCTTCGCCTGCATTCCAGGTACACCTCAGAACCGGCGGAAAGATTCGCGTTTCGTTCTTTTTGTCCCTAAAATCCACCCGTAGACAACACGGCGGATCGTTATGTCGGCCTACATGAACGTGGTAATGTACGTTTTTTTAAGCTTTTTCTAACTAAATAAAAATAAAACAAACGTTTAATGGGGATGATTGTACTCCTATTTTGACGGACTTTACATACAAATAGAAACATTATATCCTATATTCATCGTTTCTGTTTGGTGAAATGCTGCCATATTCTACACACTGCACCTTTAAGCGTGACAAATATGCAAAAAAGTAGGAAATCAGGAAGGGTGCAAATACTTTTTCACGGCAATGTATGTATGTGGGACTGCTGTGGAGCCATTGTGACATCTTCTAGAAACTGGTTAATTGTTTTTCTCTTTGTTTTTTTTTTTCTTTTCTGAAAGAAAGACTGCTAACTACATGACTAGCACCTTTATTGTAGCCATGATTGACATTCTCTGACCCACCCCGCAATGACATATGGACTTACAATCATAGAGACAGCAGTAAATGTCATGACAACATCATATGCTAATTGGTGGGGATCAAACTTTTAGTGCTGCCAGTCCATTGATCAAGACAGAACAAGAGTTTTATACTGGGGTACATAGTGGACTGCAAGAACCAAGGCTCAAATCAAAAGAGAATTGATTACACCTGCGTTCACTTTCATGCAAATAGCTCCCACATATTGAGTCAGTTTAGCTCCTAATCATCAGAACTATTTGCTGCAATCATATGCCACTGCAAACACACCCAAAAAGTTCTGCAGCTGATCTCCAGTTTTGCTTCTTTTCATATGGCAAGTCTGTCGCTCTGCACAAAGGTAGAGGTCACAGAGGACCCAAAAAGGTATACTGATTATTTTTCTAATTAAAAATAGATGAAAAAAAAGAAGAAAAAAAAATCAAGATGGGGAATAACGAGATAGGAATGGGGAGCTGCCTGCTGCACTGACATTAATGGACTTGTATGCATGTGATACACTATTTATAAATCAGTAGATATTGAAAATACCGATCTTAATGTTACTGTAAGTAAACACTTAGAAGCTCTTCGGAGACATATGTGGTTTTAAACATGTACTGTTGATGCAAAAATACCCCACCATGATGTTTTTCCTAAAATGCAGCGATCACAGCATTTTTGTTTCAATATTATAAAGAAAGCATATTATTAGAGGACAAATAAATGTGCTTGGAAGTATGTTATTGGCCAGTCAAAATTTAGAACATTACACTGTTTTTACTTTTTGCTGCAAAATGTTTCATTGATTCATTTTTTAATTTGAAAATGATGGTTTATTTTCTTAAATTAATTACAACAGATTGTCTTAGGCAGAGCACATACTTCTCACTGTGAGGTATCAAATACTGTATGTACCTTTAATTTTAATGCTTGTAATAGTGAACTGCACAAAGACATATATGATATAAGTCAGCATGAATCTGTTAACAGATAACATCTATCTATCACTATATCGACTCCCCACCAACCTCACCACATTTTTTTTAATTATCTAAAAACTAATAAAATCTGTAAACTCCAGAGAAACATCTACTCATGCTGCTGCGAGCAGGGTTCCAAATTTCTGCTGGTAAAGCCATGAACAGCTGTATGTTTTTTTATATTCATTAACTGTTTTATTGTTATTATTGTTATTATTATTATTATTATTATTATCATTATTATTATTATAATTATTATTTAAAGTCAAAATATTCTGTCACATGACAAAGTTAGTCAGTGCGTACTTGAAGAAAATTAGTCTGAATCTGATGGAATGTGGAGCATGCATGACAAAGGTGTAGAATATTCTTGGTTACATACATACTAAATCAAAGCAACTCCTGCTGTTTCAGCTGTGCAGCTTGTAAAATGTTAAATGACAATCATTTTCAAGTGAGTAAGCACAGAGGGAGAGAAAAGAGAGAAAGAGGAGTTTTAGCAATTAAACAGTGGCATTAAATTGCACAGCTTTTATTGCGTGTAGCTAAAAACACTGGCCTCGGGGGACATGACCCTGTTTGCAACAGGCCTTATCGGCATAAGGAAGGATTTTGCACTGAAATTTTGAATATTCCTTCATCGGTATACATGAAAATGACATTGGTGCATTTTGCCCTTCCACACTCTGTGGATTAGGAGCCATATCTTCCTGTTATTTGCTCAGCTTAAGCTGAACCCCTGTGCAATCTCTCTGTGGATTTTGCCCTAATTGTTTTACCTTTAAGTTACTCATATCCTTTCCCCCTCTAAAATGCATCTACAGCAGCTTTATAATGAAGTTTACAATGGACAAAAATGTGCATCTTTCACAAACTCAGAATAAAGAGAATACTTTAGGTTGTTGAAAGTGCAGCTTATTGTTTCTCTCATCTCGCATCCCTGGGGGTAAATTTTACCTGTTTGGACTCTCTTTTGTGAATAACTTTGGTTGTGTTGATGCAAATTGCATCAAATTTGGTCAGGTTGTGTATTTTCTGAGGATTTTTGATATTTCAGGATTATTTTTTTTTTAAGTCTTTCTGGACAAAATTTTGTGTGTAGGTGTGTATATGGAACAAGCCAAAATTCAGCCATCAAATTATGGTCATTTCAACATAAATGATAAAATCTATTTTTCAGTGCGTGCAAGATAGTTCAGGCTTGTGTGCGTATGTGTGTGCATGGGTGTTGGTGTGTGTGTGTGTGGGGGTGTGTGTGTGTGTGTGTGTGTATGTGTATTTATAAAATGAAGAGTATGGCTTCAGTCTGCTGTAAAAATGAGAAAACAAAGTGCCTGTACAGAGATTAAGATAGATTTTTACACAGCACTGAATGCTTTTTATGCCCAAATTTGGACGTCTCGCTGGGCTTCTTTGAGAAGTCAGAAATTAAGCAGAACAATCAACCACTAAAACTAATTTTCTGTTCAGGGATGCATGTAAATAATTATAATTTGACATCTTTATCAAGAAATAATGATGTGCTTTACTATTTTCCTGTTTTTTTTTTGTCGAACAGTAAATTTCAAAATTTGTGGACAATATTATATTATTTTAAAAAGGCTTCTACATACTGGTGTATTAACATCTACAGAAACAATAAATGATTTTGGTAATTACCAATGCTGTTAATTATGGGAAGCTGTGGTATAAACATTACTTTGGGTGGTTGTAATAAATCTTTTAAGCACTGTATAGATACTGTGTTAATATACATAAATATTCATGTTTATAATGTATATGCACTGATCAGCCATAACAGTATGACCACTAACAGATGCAGTATATAAAGTCAGGATACGTTAAAAATGAACAAAAAAACAAGGACCCAAAATACAGACTGAAAACAAAAATCTTTATTAACAAAAAAGCTCAAAAAGCCCCAAACTAATCCTTTAGAAAAATAGCACAAAACAAAATCTCTAACAAAGTCACAAATCAAAACTGGCAAAACAAAGAAAGACAACACTAGGAACACTAAAAAGTTCAACAAAAAACAAAGTACAAACACTGGGAACATTAGAAACACTGGAGACACAAGAGACTTACTAAAGGAGTGTGGCACATGGAAGACCAATGGCCTGACAAGGACAAAGGGGAACACAGAGACTAAATACACTGTGGAATCATCAAGCACAGGTGAGACAGTCACACAGGTAGAGGGAATCACAATTACAGGCACAAAGAAGGGAGGGCAGGAAACACCATATGGAACACAGGGATTTCAAAATAAAACTGGAAACAAGAGAGACTAGAGGACACAAAGACAGAAAACACAAGGAAAAAACACTAAATTAAAAAGAAGTAAGCATACCATAACATATAACTCTGATTATCTCTTCATCGTGGCACCTGTTAGTGGGTGGGATACGTCAGGTAGCAAAAGCTTTTGAGTGAGTGCCAGGAGGGCCAAAGTGTGATGGCTAGACAACTGGATCAGAGCATCTCCAAAACTGCAGCTCTTGGAGGTGGTCCTGATCTGCAGTGGTCAGTAAAAGTGGTCTTTTGTTTTTTTTTTTTGGTTGGTTTTTTTTTGTCCCCTTGTCTGCATTATCTTTCTGGCTGAGCACTGTGGCAGATGACAGCATTGGAAAGACTAATGCATTTTTTTTCTTTGCAGTGAGAGATAAGAAAGTATGATTCACTGCTACCAGTGACCATCACCAGCCCTCCCTGTAGGCTACTCCATCAAATCAAACTTTATTAAACCCCGGAAGTGAGCTGAAGGGGAGGGCTGTGTTACACCACAGTGTGAAAGAAGGGGAAATAGTGACAGATAAGATGAGACAAGACAAACGGGGAGGAAGACAGACAGGTGATGCTGTTGATTTGAAATAGCAGTCCAAGTGCTGTGCTGATCTAAGTTCATGAGGGAAGTAAAGGCTGTAAGTAACCAGGGACACCAGAGATGTGGGGTCTTGATAGTAGGGGGTGGGCCCATAGGGATGGGACAGGGAGGGAGCATGCATCACAGGGCATGAGAAAATGTGTGAGAGTGCCCGGCTCAGCATGTTCTGACGGAACAAATCACTTCTTTACGGTAAGTCTGGACAGGAGCTTGAGTATCTGTACAGGCATGCATGTGAGGTGATCACCGAATACCCAAATAGTTGCCCATACCCAGGGAGACCACGGCCGAGGGCACCACCCGAGCCACCAGGGCACCCGAAACCCGCCACATGGGCCCCCAAAGCTACCGGACCCAGGAACAGCCCCAGGACCCAAAGGGGCACCAACCCATCCCCACGAAGGCACCAAGGACACCACCAGGGGGTCCGAGGCAGCGGCCCCCGCATACGGCACCCGCCCCCGCCAACCACCCGTCCACCCGGCCCCAAGCCACCCCCACCCCCTACATCCAGCCACCCCAGGTTTTGGGTGGGGCAGAATGGGGCGGGATGTGCGGTGGTGAGGTCGAGCCAACACCCCTCCCTCCAGAGGAGCCAGGGCCAAGAGAAGCACTGGAGACTGATGCCCGGAGGACCAAGGAGGTCCCCAGACCACCTGCACAGAGCAGCAACCCACAGGCAGCCACCCACACCGAGATCCCCAGCGAGCGACAGGCCCATGGATCCTGCACCACAGGTCACCGAGAGACATGAAACCCAGCAGGGCGCACCCGTCCCCCAGGAGCCACCCCAGGACCCCACCCGCAGGCACCAGAGCCCAGCCGCACCCGAAAGCCACCGACACCGTCCCACTTGATGGATAGGTGCTTCCCAGCATAGAGTCCCAGCCATAAGGGGCCGGACCCCACCAGCCGCACCAAGCCTAAACTAGTGATCCACCCCTTGTCCCCCCCTGTTATTCTGTATCTCTGATCCCCAACAAAGATACATTATCCCTTCACCGTGCCTAAGTGCAGTTCTAAGTGTGATGTGGTGCATTAAAACTGGGGAAAAACAGGTCGAGTGGGAGCCCTCTGACCCCCCCTCTCTCTGCCTGCCCCAGACAAGTGGATGTCGTGGTGCGATAAAAAGAGAGGGCAGGTGAGGCAGGTGAGGGGCCGGCAGAGAGGGGTCACAACCTAAACCCGATTATGCTCCCCCTCCCCCAGCACCCCCACCCCCACCCTCCCAAGTTTGTGTATGTAGTGCAGTTAAAATTGGAGGGTGAGAGGGGCGGTGGGGTGAGGTATTCGATCCCCTACCACCCCCGACTCCAAGAACCCTAAATGTTGTGTGTGTGCCCAGGTGAAAATATATACAAGAGTGCAGTGAGGGCCGGCCCCGAACTGGCCAGGACAAAGCGGGGGCGCGGGAGTGGTGCCAAATGGTCCCCTGAACAGCAAGCCCCAGGACCCGCAGGCGACGACCCAGACGGGCGCCAGCGGCCAGGCGCGCCCACCAGGAACACCCCCCCCAGCGGACCGCAGCACCAGAGCCACCGACCCAACACCCACTGAAGATCCGACCCAGGCGGACCACCCCTGGGACGCTGCTCCCCACGGGAAGACCGCAGGACCCCCAGGGCCCCGGGCCAGCGAGTCCCCACGCCCACCTCAGGCTCCGACCCACCGTGGGAGGCAGGACTGGCACCAGACGACACCCACCACGAGGAAACCCAGCCCCATAGCTGTTCCAGAAACCGCCCCACCAAGGACCGGGTACCCACACCAGCCGGAGCCCCCACCCGGGGGCAAGCCCAGCCCCAGCAGTCGACCCCCAGGCAGCAGGAGGTCCCCAGCCCCCCGCAAGGGGGAGAGGGAGGCAGGCAAGGAGGAAGGAGGAGAGAAGGGGCCACAGGGCAAACAGCAGGAGGAATCCCCCACCCCAAAGCCCCAGGGCTGGCCAAGGTGCCACCGCGAGAGGCAGCCAGCGCCACCCCCAGACCCCGCCGACCACGCATAGATCCAGCAGCTCCAGGGCGCAGGAGGCAAGCCACAGAAAACTCCAGCACCTCACGAGGAGGCCGCCAGACCAGTGGGCCCCACAGGGCAGTGGGTCAAGTCTGGGAACTTAGATGAAAAGAAGCCCCCGACTACCATCACCAGAGTATACTCATCGTCTTGGGGGCCCAGGGAACTGTACTAATTTAAAGAGTAGAGGAGAGAGCTTGTGTATTGTGTGTGTGAGTGTGCGTGTGTGTGTGAAGGGTATTGGCTGGCAGAAAAGAAGAAATAAATAAGTAGATAAGAGATGAGATTGAAGTACTTGTTGTTTTTAGGTGTGTAAAAAATCAATAAAAAGTGACCAGTGAGCTTGATGCTCTGCAGTGTTGTTGAGAGGAGAGGCTAGATTTTCCAGGGAGATGTAGTCAGAGAGGAGATTTTTCCATTGGGTTAAATATAGGGAGTTCCTTGATTTCCAGTTTAAGAGGACTGTTTTCTTGGCGATGGCTAAGGCCACAAGAAGGAGTCTGTTTTTATTTGTATTTAAGTTAAGTGAAGATACATCACCAAGTAAGCAGAGTGACGGAGATAATGGGATGTGGCTTTCCAGAAAGAGGGACAGGGACTCTGTGACTTTTTTCCAGAACTGTCTAACGGGTGTGCATTGCCGGGTGGCGTGAATATAGGTGTCAGGACAGTTCTGTGTGCAATATGGACATATTTCTGACCTGAAACCCATTTTAGACATTTTTTGTGCAGTCTAGTGAGTTCTGTGAAGGACTTTATACTGTATGAGTTGAAGGTTTGTGCTTTTGGTCATAAAATAAATGTTTTTTAAGATTGTAGCCCAGAAGTCGGCATCAGGAGCAATAGAGAGTTCTTATTCCCATTTATTAGAGGGTAATGCTATGGATTTGTCAGTCTGCAGTATTATTATTTTATATACCTTGGAAAGAAGGTTTTTTGGAGAGAGGATGTTAAAAAGCTCCTCGGTTGATGGAGGAAGAGACAAATTGATGGTTCTAATATTAATCTTGGATTGGACAGATGTTTTAACTTGTAAATATTGTAGGAAGCTATTGTTCCCGATGCCAAACTCCTGGACCAGGTGGTGGAATGGGACCAGGGTGTTATTGTGAAAAATATGTTTCAGATGTGTGATGCCTTTTTCAGCCCACACATTCAGATTAAGTGGTTTTTTATTACTTAGAAAATCAGGATTATGCCAGATTGGAGTTAAATTGGATGGTGCAAGGCTAGAGTTTGTGATTTTGTGGAATTTCCACCAGGCTGTCAGTGTTGAAGCTATTGTTCCTGCATTGAAACAAGGATGATGCTTGATGGTTTGACTGAGGAATGGGAGGTCTGAAATAGTTATGTTTTCACAGATAGTTTGTTCTATATCTAACCAGCTGATATCTGATTGAGTTGGATGTGTCCATTTGTATATATACTGCAGTTGATTTGCCAGAGAGTAGTGTTGGATGTGTGGGGCATCAAGGCCTTCTTGCAATTTTGGTTTTTGTAGGTTTGTATGTTTGATCCTTGGTGTTTTGTTTTTTCCAATAAAATTTAGTGAACATTGAATCTAAAGCTTTGAACCAGATGAGAGTTGGATGAATTGGAATCATTGAAAAAAGGTAATTTATTTTTGGAAGTACTGTCATTTTAATGGTTGCTATTCTTCCTACAATGGATAGTGGTAAGTTCATCCAGCGCTGGAGGTCATTGTCTATTGTTTTAAGCAAAGGGGTGAAATTAAGTCCGATCAATTCTGACAGCCTGGAGGAAATATTAATGCCCAGGTATGTGATGTGCCCTGAACATAAGGGGATAGGTGATATATGACGTGCTACATCCCATCTGGTGTTATGTAATGGAAGAATAGAGGATTTGTTCCAGTTAATTGAGTAATCTGAAATCTTGGAGAATGATTCAATGAGATTTACTGTTTCCTGCAGAGACGACTGAGGGTCTTGTAGAAACAGTAAAATGTCGTCAGCATACAAACTAATCTTATGTTGAATTTGGGATGTTTGAATTCCCTTGATGTGGATGTTCTGGCGTATGGCTGCTGCCAAAGGCTCTATAAAGATGGTGAATAGGGAGAGAGTGGGCATCCCTGCCTCGTCCCCCTGTGCAGTGTGAAACTTTGTGAGGTTAGTCCGTTAGTGGTGACAGTAGCTGAAGGAGCAGTGTACAGAATCTTGATCCAGTGAATAAATGAGTCCCCGAAGCCAAATTTTCTTAAAGTAGTGAAGAGAGTTTTCCAGTTTACTCTGTCAAAAGCTTTTTCTGCATCTAATGTTGCTATGATGGTTTCTTCCCGTTGTAATGATGAGTAATGGATTAAGTTGAACAATCTACGTGTGTTACTGGATGACTGTCTACCTTTGATAAAGCCGGTTTGATCGTGGTGGATTATAGAAGGAGTTATGTTTTCTATCCTGTGTGCTAGAGCTTTACTGATGATTTTTACATCTACATTGATTAAAGAGATTGGACGATAGTTTGATGGAAGCGTTGGATCTTTATTAGGTTTTTGGATGAGTGAAATTTCAGCTGTATTCATATGTGTTGGAAATCTAGACTTTAATTTTATTTCAGTTATTGCTCTCATAAAGAGAGGAGATAGAATAGGCCAGAAGTGTTTATAGAATTCAGCAGGGAAGCCATCAGGACCTGGTGCTTTGTTGTTTGGCATGAGGCGTAGGGCTGTAGAAAGCTCTGTTTCTGTTATTGGTGAATCTAGTGCTTTGGATTGTTCTGGAACAATCTTTGGAAGTTCAATGTTGTTCAGAAAAGAGTCTATGTCTTCCTGTCTTGGTTCATTTGTAGATGAGTAAAGGTTGGCGTAAAACTTTTTAAATATTTCATTTATTTCCTGTGGTGAATTGGTAGGCTTCCCTGATGAGTCTTTAATAGCTGCGATTGTTGTTCTCTCTTTATTTCGTTTAATCAGATTTGCTAAATATTTACCAGATTTATTGTTATGATGGAAGTCTTCTTGTCTGAGTCTCTGAATTAAAAACTGGGCTCTCTTATTTAAGATCTCGTTCAGTTGGAACTGATATTTTCTTAATTCTTTCTGTGTTTCTTCTGTTGGGTTGCTTGCATTCAGCGTATCTAGTAGCTTTATTTTTTGTTCTAGTTTCACCTCGTATTCCCTTTCCTTTTTTTTTCTTATAGACAGAGAATGATATGATTTTACCTCGTAGAACTGCTTTACCTGTTTCCCACAGAGTGGTGGGTGATGTCTCCGGGGAGTCATTTATTTCAAGGAAGGAAGCCCACTCTCTCCTGAGATAGCTGTCAAATTCTGGGTCTTTAAGAAGAGATGAGTTAAAACACCATTTAGTGATGCGTTTGGGTTGGTTAATAGGATTCCACCTGAGTGTTACTGGGGCATGATCACTAATGATTATGGGGTGAATTTTTGAATCAGAGATCTGTGATATAATTGAGTTGCTGGTCAGAAAAAGGTCAATGCATGAGTAGGAGTGGTGAACTGGTGAGTAGAATGAATATTCTCTGGCAGATGGGTGTTGTAGTCGCCAGCCATCGCCAAGACCGAGATCACTCATGAACTGTTTTATGGTATTAGTAAATTGCCAGGTGTGGTTAGTTTTTACTCTATTAGATTTATCAAGTGTTGGGTCAATAGTTGTGTTGAAATCGCCTCCTATAATTACTGGGCCGTTGGAAACATTTGATAAGGAATGAAAGAAGTTATAAAAGAAGGAAGGATCATCATTGTTTGGGCCGTAGATATTGCCAATTGTTACCGGACTATTGTTAATTGATATATTAATGATTATAAAACGTCCTTCAGGGTCTATAATGTTTGTGTTATGGACAAATGAGATTTTTTTATTTTTTGTCAATATGCATACACCTCTTTGTTTAGAGTTATAAGGGGCTGAGAATCTGTGAGAGAACTGTGCTGATTTTAATTTGTCATGGTCTGAATCAGAGAGGTGTGTTTCCTGTAACAAGCAAATATCTGCTTTTAGATCATTTAGGTGATTAAATATTTTAGTTCTTTTTGTCTGGAAGCCAATACCTCTGATGTTCCAGGTTACAAATGTTATTGATGCCATGTTGAGCGGGTTAATTATTGGTAGGTGAGTGATATGAATAATGATTCTATGTGAATGTGTATGTGTGTATGTGTGTTGACTGCTTTGAGAGCGTTTGTCTGATGTGCACAGCAGGACCTGTAATACAGGACAGAGCAGAGCAACCGAAAACACAAACAACAAAACAAACAGCGGGGGGGGATACAAATAACAACAAGACAAGTGACAGAGCAAAACGCCATAACAGTGCAGGGTGCTGAGACCAGTGCGCGAGAAAAAGAAATTATATATATATATAAGTTTGTTTCACTATATATATAAGCCGATAGAGAGAGAGAAAGAGGGAGAGGGAGAGAGAGAGAGAGTGAGGGGATAGAGGTGTGTATGTTTCAACTGAGATATGGAAGGAGGCAGAGGGAGGGCATATAAAAGACAGAGTGTGAGGGGAGTGTGAGAGAAAGAGAGAGAAAGAGAGAGAAAAAGAGAAAGTGGGGGTGGGGGGGGTTAGGTGAGTAACGTGGGGAGAGGTGTGTGTGTGTGTGTGTGTGTGTGTGAGTGGAGGGGGAGTTCAGAAAAGCCAGGGGGTGATGTCCTTATCCCTAAACAACTGACCAACAATGTATAATTTGTCGACTGAAAGGACTGCTCTCTTACCTTCGCTGATTTTCTGTTTGCGGATGGAGAGCAGTACCCTCCGTCTGCGGACGATTTCAGGTGGATACTGGTCGTTGAGTCCGTAGTCCATCCCTCTCAGCTGCCTGCCCTGTCGCTGTACCAGCTCCTTCTGCTTAAAATGTTCGAATTTGGCGACCATGGGCCGGGGTCGGGTGGGGTTGACTTGCTTCTGTCCCATGCGGTGAACTCGGTGGAATGAGATGTTGCTGACAGTGTCCGGGGGAAGTTTTAGGCGTCTAACCATGAAGTCCTTGATTAACTTTTCAGGTTCGTCAGTGGGGGATTCGGGGATACCGGAGAAGATGAGGTTGTCTCTCATGCTGCGAGACTGTAGGTCCAGGATGTTTTCTTTCATGAGTTTGTTTTCAGCGGTGACAGTGGCCAGTTGAGAGGTGACTGAAGCGAGTTCTGTGGCCATGGTAGAAACCGAGTGTTGCAGTGATTTATTTTCCTGTGTGATTCTTTCTATCTGACTCTGGGTGATTCCAAGCTGTGGCGGAGGTGCTGGAATTCCTGGTGGAGAACCTTGATAATGGCGACTCTGGCGTCTAACGTAGTGAATTTACTATCGATGGAGAGGAGTATTTCACTTACGTCTGAGCAGCAACGCGTTTGTGGTGCTGTGACTGGGGAAGAGTCGGCGGATGAAGCGGGTGAGTCCTGGGTGCGGGGTTTTTTTTGATTTTTGAGAGCGTCCCATTATGCAGAATCTGTCGTAATGATCCTGTATGAAATCTTCCAGCTGATCCAGGTTGGACATACGTCTTAGTGAGTGCGTGAAGGACAGAATTAGAAATTGTGGAGCGAATGATACTGGAGGGAAAGGTTAAGTGAGAGGAAAAAGGAGAAGAAAATAGAGTAGTCTAGCAGCAGGCTGCCATGCTGGATCACGCTCAGTCTCGCGGGAGTTCAGTCACAGCGGCATCCGTTCTCCTGTGAAGGATTTCTTCACAAAACAAAGTACAAACACTGGGAACATTAGAAACACTGGAGACACAAGAGACTTACTAAAGGAGTGTGGCACATGGAAGACCAATGGCCTGACAAGGACAAAGGGGAACACAGAGACTAAATACACTGTGGAATCATCAAGCACAGGTGAGACAGTCACACAGGTAGAGGGAATCACAATTACAGGCACAAAGAAGGGAGGGCAGGAAACACCATATGGAACACAGGGATTTCAAAATAAAACTGGAAACAAGAGAGACTAGAGGACACAAAGACAGAAAACACAAGGAAAAAACACTAAATTAAAAAGAAGTAAGCATACCATAACATATAACTCTGATTATCTCTTCATCGTGGCACCTGTTAGTGGGTGGGATACGTCAGGTAGCAAAAGCTTTTGAGTGAGTGCCAGGAGGGCCAAAGTGTGATGGCTAGACAACTGGATCAGAGCATCTCCAAAACTGCAGCTCTTGGAGGTGGTCCTGATCTGCAGTGGTCAGTAAAAGTGGTCTAAGGAACGAACATTTGTGAGCCTGCGACAGGATCAGGCTCATTGATGCACGTGGTGAACGAAGGCCGGCCTGTGTGATCTGATCCAACAGATGAGCCATATTTAAATTGCTGAGAAGTAAATGTTGGTTCTGATAGAAAGGTGTCAGAATTACTATGTTGGTATGTGTGTGTGGGACATATTATTTGTTTCATAGAGAAAAGGGCCACAACATTTAGGAAATGTCCGTCTTGCTGTGTCATTTCTTGCAGCCTCTCCTGCAGACAGATTAAAGCAGCTCGTCTAACCCTCTGATCTGATCCTCAGTCTCCACGGCTGAGCTGTTGCTCTCTGCAAACTGCAAAGGTTCAATGCTCACATGAGTCTCCACAGGATGAGACAGAGCTGAGACAGACATAAAATAAATGCAGTCATATTCTGTCTTTTTTCACTGGTCACATGATATTCAGAAATTAACTATTAATCAGCTATAGGCAAATGAAAAATATTAAAACCTCCCATTTATTGCTTCTTACATTAGTGGGAGTCATATCACAGAAGTTTATTAATTTATTTTACCACAGAAACATATTTCTATTGTATAATAGACTGTCCATGAGGGTCAGGGGGGATAAGGCTGTCTGGGGCACAAGGTCATAGAGGGGCCCACAAAGGGTAAGGAAAAACATGGCCCTTTCATAATAACGTGTACCGTATATTTTGACCTAAAATACTCACTATTACCAATCAAAATACACGCAAAACACATATTTGATGGTGTATGCTAGTTGCTTTGTTTGATAGCTTTACATGAAAGTTTTCCCTGTGGTGTGGTTTGGTCCAAGGAAGAAGTTGTACATTTTGGTGGTGATACAGATATTTATCTGAGTGCCAAAAATTCCCCAAATTTCAAAAAAAAAAAAAAAAAAAATCCCATATGTTAACACTGGGCAGAATATTAAAAATCTGGAGGTCTGCGCTCTCTGAGTGATTTTCTAGTTTATTTATTGTTGCCTATTTCAAAATGTAAACCTGCTTCTTTTAAATGGTTTGGTAAATGTATGTCATTTAATTTGTGTTTTTGGTGGACCAAGTGATTCTGAATCAGAAACACTTTTAATCTCAAAGGGCACATCAGTCACCAGGTACCATACCAAACCTTGTAGGCCTCCACAAACAAACAGACAGGGCTACAACAGAGAAAAATACATTTTTCTGGGCAGCCTTGTGTGACCCCCCTTTGGTTGTAAAAACATTCAAGAACCTGGCAATAAGACCCAGCTGGGTAGAATTTCTCCTTTAGGTTAGTGTTGTCCATGCGTGTAGCCAAAGTTTTACCTATCTGGGGTCATTTAGGGGCCCTTTAGGGACCCAGACACTTCTGTGGACAGGGTTGCTCACTGCAGTCGTCCATTAACACCAGACAGAAAAGTGAGCTCAAAATACTTGGTGCTTTTTGTACAGTGAACGGAACAGTACTTTTCCACCTCTGTTTGAAGTCTGCTCCAACACGAGGTGATTTGCTTTCGAGTAACCGCCCAGCCTGCTTCTTTGGACTATCTGAGCTGTGAGTCTTACCACTTCTTTACCTCGGTACATGAATGTTAAGAATAATTTGATCTTGTACATATTGTATATATTGTATATAGAGTTTTCATGTATTTGAACATTTCTTTCCTGATCATTGTATAACCTTTTCTTTAGCAGCTTCATTCTTTCCCTACACAAACACCCTACATGGCCTTGTGCAGCCCTCTCCTTGTTACTTTGTATCAACTATTGTTTATGACTTGGTGCATCACCAGACCAGCCTAAACAGACCCAAGAAGGAGACGTGAAGGCCACGACACCTCTCACCCCTCCCTACATGTGAAACACACACGCACACACGCCTGTATAGAGAGAAGACTTTTGTATTAGCTTCAGATCAACACCTCAGACTGCTTGACACTCTGTATTGTTGTTCTCCTTGCTGCAAGTAAAACTCTGTTTGATTGCATCCAGCTGTTCCCTGCATCTTTATTCTGAATTATGTCAGGTGTTGGTAAGAACCATTAAAGGTGCCACTGAGCAATCTTAGGACTGTGAAGGAAAAAATCCTGACAATGAATCTGCTTCTAAATATACTCGTCTGTAACAATGACCGGCTCAGTGATTGTTTCCAGCTCTGATGAGGGGGAGGAAGAAAGGCTGAGCGAGATGGAAGAAGAGGCGGAGGAGAAAGACCTTTACTCTGGAGCACAGACCGGGCCAGACCAGGCTCGTCTCGTCTGGGTTGCAAGGAGACCAGCAAGGCGCCTGATCTAATTTATTATATTCAGCCACTTGCCTCCTCTGTATCTCTCTCTTTCCCTTCCTGTGTCTGTCTGTCGGTCTGTCACGCTCACTTTCAGCCTCCATGCTGCTTTCCCTATCGTTCATTATCTTTCCCACCCTCTTAGGCGCTTATCTCCCTCCCTTCCTCTCCCGACTCCCCCTCGCCCCCCGTCCCTCCATCTGCAGCCTGTCTGTGTGTGTGGATATATCTTCCTCTCTGTTTCCTGTCCTCCTTACATCTCGGACCTCAGACAGTGTATCCTCTCAGGCTATGCGGCACTGCCACCCCCATATCTTTCACACCGAACCATAAGCAGGCAGCCCAGACCTTCTGCAACTTACCGAACTCACAAACACACATGTAAACACGCAAACACACACACAGGGACGAACTGCATTACCATTTAGACAGTGACTTTGTCTTGGTTTACTCCAGGAGGCAGGATTCATAAATGTTGATGCATCAGCCCTTCACCATAAAGTGCTCTCCAGTGTTTATTGTCTGAATTATTCAGCATCGCCTTCACTGTCTTCAAAATGCTAAAACATTCTTCTCTTTGGAGATAATTGATGAGGTAAACATGAATTTAAATTTCTTTCCACAAGAAAAACACCAAGTGTAACAGAAACAGTGTGTTTGCTGGAGTTTCTAGTGTTGAAGTTTCAGTTTAAGTGGAGCAGACAAAGGGAGTAGTGTGCTGCCACAGCTCAAGGCTGACACCTATAAATATAAATACAAATGAACTGAGATAGGCAGATATTCTGACCACAGACCTCAGGATGTACTGGAACAAACTGAGGCCCAAGCAGCTTCAGCCACCTTAATACTGAAGGGGGCTCTAAAGCCGGAGATGTACTTGCTGTTTGCCTTTGTGTTTTGTGTTTGCGTCTGTTGGCTTCATGAGTGTTTTTGTTCATATACTTGCATGTACATGACACATGTTACTGGAGGACACCACTAGAGGGCGCAAAAGACCCCAGGCTGTATGTAACTACCTGTTGAGTTAGAACTGAACTAAAAGCATGGCGGTAATTCTGAAAGTTCAAAAGACCTTCAGCAACACTTGAAGGTCAAGAAACAACTTAATAGACCAATGTGTTTCAGCTTATGGCCTTCATCAGTGTCATCAGAAATGTATTACAAATATCACTTAAGTTGGGTAGATTTGACATTGAAAAAAAAAAGGTAGACAATTTCAGGATTTGACTGGTCATGTGCAGCCAGGGGTGGAAAGTAATGAAATAGATTTACTTGAGTACTGTGCTTATGTACATTTTTTGAGTATCTGTACTTTACATGAGTATTATTTTTGTTGGAAACTTGAGACTTTTACTCCACTACATTTGAAAGACAAATGTTGTACTTTTAACTCCACTACATTCCTATGAAGGGTCTTGTTACTTATTACTTTTAAGTTTAAAAAAAAGTCAGTAGATGAATTTTTTTTTTCTCTTCTAAAATTCGATCTGTGTGTGATTTGTTCAAGTGGTGATGCCGTACCTGTACCTTGCGCATGTGCTACTCAGGTCAGGCAGGTAAACATTGAGCTAAAATTGCTCAGATAACGGTTCGTCTTGGCAGTAATGATGGCTACTGAAGATACAGACAACGATTCCTCACACCAGAGCACCTTTGGTCATATCTGAAATTCATGTTTGAGAAATGAAGAATGATTCATATCATTTCAAATGTTTGCTCCGTTTGCCACGCACAAACTTCATCACCGCCTACAAAAACTTGCCATCCAACCTGAGTTAGCATGTAGTATGAAAGCATGTGTAGGCTTTGCAGCATATCTTACAAGCTTTTTATTCTACAGGTTCTATAAGCAGGTCAATGCGTTCAGTAGGTTGTTTCAGTCATTAGGTTCTGTAAATTCACTGTGACAACTATTCAATAACATAAAAACAAAATAGAAATGTACTTTAATACTTAAGTATTGTCAAAAGCAGATACTCCAGTACTTTAACTTAAGGAAAAATTTAACTGAACAACTTTCACTTGTATTGGAGTAATATTTGACCAGGAGTATCTATACTTTTATTCAAGCAATGGAGTTGAGTACTTTGTCCAACACTGCCTGCAGTCACATCTGGGTCAAGCCAATAGAGCGGCTGCAGAGGTTTGTCAAATGGGTCATCATGTGGTTTGGAACCAATAAGGTATTGACAGGGGTGGAGGGGAGTGTCCAAAAGGAGGCATCAGTGGCACCATTTTTGGTCAAAGGCCAGAGGGACAGCTTCCCCTGGATGGTAACCAATAAAATCATTGAATATTTGTTGATAAGTGATAACCAGTGGTGAGACCTCACCATCAGAATTGTCTGAACACCATTTGTAATTTTTTATAAAAATAGCAAAGGGTGAACCCTTCAATGCTTCCCTTTTATTAGCCAGTGCATCAGAGAATACTTGATTAGTTTATATGTGAGAAAACAAAGCCAAGGAAACCAAGCTAACACAAACATATCTACGGACAAAGTCAAGCATGTTGTCAACACCAAGTCACCAATTTGTCACCAGTTGAATTCGTACAGCAAACTTATTTCCTTTTTCCCGACTTCTAAAGGAAGATTCATCTGTCTATACAGCCAACACGCTGAATCGACTCAGAAAATGCATTGCAGCCATCATGCATATGCAAGAGTACCCATCTGCAGGGACCGGGCACTGCCATATCTGCACGGCATACTGGAAGGGCACACCACTCTCGAGTCTCTATGACTGACGGACAAATTAGGCCGGTGTACTAAGGTTAGGTTTAGGCAAGAAGCCTCAAGTGGTTAGGTTTAGGGTAAGTGTTAAGGGGAAGGTCTTCCCCCCCGTGACCATACTGTTCTCCAAATAAGTAATAAAATACACGAAGAAGACCAACTTCAGCTGTACCCTTCCAGTTATGGTGGCACCCGGGGCCCTGCACATGGGTGTCTCTCTGCGTATGCGCCTGTGTACTTAACAGCAAGTATATTTTTTAAGGCTGAGGATATACTTACAGTGAACTACATGGAAGCAGACATATAATGTCCATCCCACACATCAATTCAGTGCATCAGCTTAGCACATAATTCAGAATTATCAGGATGCAGACTGCAGTCTATACATGACCATTAGGGTCAGTGCAGAGACAGAGGAGAAGTAACAGCTTCAACAGCAGCAGGAAAACTACAATAATAATAATAATAATAATAATCATAATAATAATCATAATTATTGTTTATAAAGCACCTTGATGTTTACAAAGTGCTCTGTGAATTAAGAGGATGAAATAATAAAATTAACAAACTATCAACAAAATGCAATTACAGCAAATCCAGAAGAGAAAAAAGAATAAGGCAGACAAAGGGAATGAAGGTGATGACAGGTATAACTCCAGAGACAGTTAGGATACTATATGGATAGCAATTCTATGACGAGGACTAAGACCAACATCAAAACCAAGACATCATGATAAGAAAACAATTGCATAGTCTTGTTATTATATTAACAGAATGAAACAGGAGAAATAAGTGACAATGACAAAAACAGACTAAAATAGGGTTGTTTGTAATTTCTTAATGTCTTCACAGACCTTCTGTCGATTATTATTTACATTATTATCAATTTAAAAGTCCATTATGTTTGTTTTATTGTTTCTTTTGATGTCTACTTTGTCTTGATTATTAAACTCCTCTGTTGTTGTGAAGTTTTATTCGAGTCCATGTCTTTGTTGTGCCCAGTCAGTGAGTGAGATCCTCGTTTATCTGACCAGGAGCATATAGGACTGTCCTTTTCCTGGTAGGTGTGGGACGACTTCCGGTTCAAGCAAGAACTAAGGATGGAAAGATAAAACAACTGACTTTGCATGCAGTTTCTGTCTCCTTAGGCTCTGTCTTCGTTGGACAGTGTACTGCCCTTTCTACACGTCCCAGTGTGCAGGGTTAATCAGCCAGATAAGAGTTCAAGTCTCTAACAAAAACACAAGGCTTGAATTTTCTTGGTTTTACTGAAGCTTGATGCGATAGTCTTTGACTTTGTTTTGTAAACTGAAAATACACAAAAAATAACACCTATTCAGTACAGACATAGAATACATGTCCCAATACCATAATATCATCATAAAGAGGCATTTTGAAGCATGAAAGTATGGCTAACTTGACATGCTAACCTAGGCTACTACACAAACAATAGTTGCTATCATCAGCATTAGCAAACGAATGCATGGCAAAATATAACGAACAAAAGGGCTGTAGTTAAGATTTTCTTAAATTCTTGGACATATTTATAAATATAAGATGGTAAAACTTACAAGACGAACGTTCTCCAAGGCCAAAGCGTAAAAGAAAAAGACTCAGCAACATTTGTCAGTTCCCTGTCTCCTCTGTGGGACTGCTGCGTATGACTGAGGGAAAATGAAACTTAGGGCTCTAATTTCCTGGTGCAACTCAGGGTGGCGCAGCCTGGCGCACCCCGCGCAGTGGTAATTTCGTCCGGCTCACCGCCCTGCGCAGCCAATTTGGCAGACCGGCTGCACTGAGATGGGTGTGACGGCGCATCAGGGGGAGGTGTCGAAAGATTCAGCTTGGCGCAGTGACAATTTTGTGCCAAAAAAAAGCACAGAAGGTGCGCTGAAAGCCCGCCAGCTCCAACCTGGTCTATTCTCGGCGCAGACGAGGCACACCCCGGGCAGTGGTAATTTGGCTGACAGGCGCACAGTGCGCACACGTCACCAAAACCTCACAGGCAGGTGTCCACAGTGTCAGGCACATTTCAATACAATAAACAATCAAAGCAACCACTATTTAATGTAACCGTCTGAACCAGCACATACATTTGTATCTATATTAATTGTCCCGTCACATCTGATGTCAGATCAGAGACGTTTGTCATAACTAATGAGTTCACATCTCTCAGCCAACCACAAACAGCCACATCATCCGATATGGAGTATCCGGCTTCTCTCATCTCATGAAATTCAAAAGAAAAGAAAAAGAGAGTGACGCTCGCTGAATAAATGTAAGTCACTCGGTGTCTCAAGGATTTACCTGTGATTGCCCATATTTCTCTGTTTTAATCTTTATTCGTAACGTGATCTAAAAAGATGGAGTACATTATTGCAAGGAGGATGAGGAGGGGATACCGGGGGGGCAATATTTCACTAAAGGTTCTGCTATGACAGACCAGGAATGCAGGTGGATCACAAGCATGATGAATGGATTAGCCTGCTGCTGTGTTTAAATGTAATTATCATATAATTTTGTACTCATATTAATGAGGTGGTCCACACGGTGACGCGCACCGTGGCCTCCGATGCACTGCCCGGTGGCCCCTGCGCTCTCCCAGCTGCTGCAAAAGTGACAGCGGCTCTTACCTTCTTCGCCTCGAGGTGAAATTGTCACTGCATCTCGCCCGCGGTGCATTTAAAGGCAAGGAGAGGCGTTCATTTGATTGGTGAAGATCACACTCGGCTGTGTTAAACCCACTCAAGTCTTATCTCCTCTCTCTCTGCTACGTGTGCCGGTAGGAGAGACGGAGGCGTGGGTTTGCCTGCCTGCGCCAGACTGCGCCTTGCACGAAACTTGCAAAATGCCCTGGACACACCCCGTTGGCGCGGCGCAGGCGCGGCACAGGGCAGGTGCGCCCTGCCTGCGCCTGGTCTACGATATTAGAGCCCTTAATCTTGATACCTGAAATTTAGTCACTGACAATGCCCACCAGATGGCAGCAAACACTATGAACTGATACAAAAATGAAATCTTTTTACCCTTTTAACATAAACTTATTTAAATCACTTTTTAACATATTTATAACTTTTTAATGACAACTGACTTTATATTAAAGGCAGCACAGACAGTGTCCTGTCAGTCTTAGCCTCAGCAACTAAACAAATAGTAATAAAAGTCAGGTGGACATCCCGCACAGATCAAAGGTTCAAAAGCAAATGAAAGGTTTAGAAGCCATTAATAAAAACAAGAATTTTCATGAAAGATGACAGACCATCAACAGATGTGTTTTCTACCTCAAAGAGTGATCATGACTGGTTCTTACAGCCAGCTGCTCTGCCCTCTTCCTGATACTGCGTATTGGGGCTGAATCTTTTGGTGGCAAATGGTCCCTACTTTTACATCTGGATATATATCTTTTTTTTTTTTTTTTTTTTACCTTTGATTTGTGGATGTTTTTGGGAATCACTGGACAAATGAATTAAAATAGATAACACAGATAACAGATCTAGCTTCACCCTGTCCATATTAACATAGATATCAGAATCCGATTACAGTTTTTCATCTAATAAGACTTCCTTAAAAGTTCAGGGGTTTTTACCACGGCTGTTTTGAGTAGAGAAGGAGGATGAATGACCCACAGCAGCAACAGCTCCAGATGAGGTTTTGCTGTCAGTCTCAGGTACTCAATTTCAGTTTAATCTGAATCATTATGCTAATGTGCTTCATGTGCTTTTCTACAAAAAAGTGTTAAGCAAGAAACAATGAGTTATTTAAAATTTGTTAATTTTAACAAAAGCACGCTCCTCTTTATGGAGCTTAGGTATGGTTCTTTACCAAGGTAATCATACACCCCTATTTATCTGATTTAAATTAAAAAAAATCTTTGGTAGCACTTTATAATATGCCCCGGGACTTACAGTGTAGTTTCCCGTCTCTTACAGTGTAGTTTCCTCAACTTTTAGGGTAACAGTCTGAAATGTACATGTCAACTGTCCGAAACGTACATGTCATGTCGCCGTACCTGTGGAGTAGTTACACTTGTGTCTTAAAGTGTAAGTGCTGTTGTCTTACAGTGTAGTTGTCTGTGTCTTAATGCGTAGTTTCCTCAACTGTTGAGGTAACTCTCACACATGTACATGACATTTTGCGGAATCTATGGAGTAGTTACACTCGTGTCTTACAGTGTAAGTGCTGTTGTCTTACAATGTAGTTTCCTCAAGTGTTGGGGTAACTCTCACACATGCACCGTGACATTTTGAGGAATCTATGGGGTAGTTAAACTAAGTCCCGGAGTCTTACAGTGTAGTTTCCCGTGTCTTATCATGTACTTATCAAAACAGTGTAATTTACCTGAGCATATGCTTTTACTGTGCAAACCTTGACGTGCCACTTCCTCTTAAGAATCAGCGTCCATACATATTGTGTAGACCAATGATAAACTGAATTGCTGTAATGTATTGATAAGTATGTGTTTCACGTAATAATGACAAGACATGCTGACGTATAAAATATCTTTTTTTTTTAAACACACAGAGACCCCACTTAGTAATTCACCTTTTAAGTTACCCAGCCCTTAAGATCACACTTGTCTCTCCTTACTGTCTAACTATTCACACCTGGACCTTATTTTTAGGATTAAATACGCTCGTAGACTCACCCAGACAATTTTGGCGGAGCTTGGAGCCGTTTTCGAGCAATTTAGATCCATCCAACGGCGTTTTTCTCTCATGCCGTAGTAGCAGAAGGGGCCAGAAATTGTATTTTGAGGGGCATCAATACGTGTTTCCTCTGGTCTCAAGTCCCTCTCTGAGCAGCAAAGGCACTCCTCGTCTGTTGTGTTTGCCGTGCAATGTCCACAACAACACCACCAGTTAGCCCCCATTCATGGACATGCAGTGGTTGCTTGTTCTCTGGCCAGCTGTTCGGCTCTTTCCCTCTGCATCCTCCTTTCAAATAGCTCCTCGTCGGTATATTCTGGCTCAAAACGATACGGGCATCCATTATACTCAAAGTCATCGTCAGACACTTCTACATTGGATAAATATTCTGCCATGTTGCACAAAAATAGCCGTGTAGCTGTGTAGCCTAGCAACAACAGCGGCTCTACTCATGTTCTTGTCTGTGACGTCACCAAAAGTTACCCATCCTTGTAAAGCCCCAGATGACCATAACAACAAAGTTGAGCCGACATGGTGATAACACTGGCCATTCATTTATAAAATGTAGCTGAAATGAGCGAGTTTCGCAGCAGATAATGTCTAATTTAGGGGCTTCGATTTCTGGCCCCGTCTGCTACTACGGCATGAGGAAAAATGCCGTTGGATGGATCTAAATTGCTCGAGCTAAGCTAAGGTAGCGGCTGGTGATCTAAGTCCATCTCTTTCTCGTTACTGGACGCACGGTCAAAAGGACTCAGGAGTGACACAAGACACGAAAACAACAAAAATGTTACAGTGTTCCTTTAAACCTCATAAAAGGACTCAGAGATAGCCTATATAAAACTGACATTTAAGCCTTGGATATAAGTTTAAGTCCACCACAGGGAAATTTACATATATGTCGCTGTATCTATCTATCTATCTATCTATCTATCTATATATATATATATATATATATATATATATATATATATATATATATATACATATATATATATATATACACATATATATGTATGTATATATATATATATATATATATATATATATATATATATATATACACATATATATGTATATATATATATATATATATATATATATATATATATATATATATATATATATATAAATGCCCCTGTTATTTATATCTTTTTTTCCAATTTTAGACAGTTTCATAGGCAGCATCTTTTATACTTTCATTTTCAATCTTTTCATCATTTCAACTCTTTATCCTCTTTTGGTTTTATTCCTTTTCCATCATTTTATTTTCTATTTACCTTGAACTATTGGTAGTTTTAGCCTTTTTAATTTTCTTCCTCCTTCTTGTCTTTGGTGATATTAATCTTTCATTTATTTTGCTCTCTTTTCTGTCATTTGTCTCTCTTAAATAATTACCACTGTTCTGTTTAAACTCCTGCACTTTTGGCCATTGTATAACCTCACGTTTCTCTTTTATTTCTCTTTAATTCTCTTGCTTATCTTTTATTTTTGCCTGTAAAGTTGTAACCCTTTGAAAAGTGTTATGTAAATAAAGTTTGTTATTATTATATTGTGTTCACGTCCATTACACTACATGCTGGACGACATCATTTTTGACATCCAGCCATAACGGAGCAGAGCGTGACATAACGTGCAAATGGTCAGTACACACCCCTTTCTGACCTTGTCGTAAAACCTTATCCTGGCCACCCTTTCCCCCAAATTCCACATAACGTGAAAGCGCCGTGTCGCGCAGCATCGCACTCTTGAATCGTAAATTCCACTGCCTGCGCCAGTGCCGTGTCGCTGAAGCGCCGGCGCGTGCCACGTCGCTGGAGATTCGCCTCAGGTCTATTTTCTGCCTCGTAAAATCACTGTCATTGAGAGAACACCAGACAGGAAGTCAACGGGTGGATTATCCGGAACTTTCAAAATAAAACACAATGACTCCATGGACGAAGAAAAGTGAATCATAGAGGTACAGAAATATATATCATATATATGACACCAAACATCCTTTCTACAAGGATATAGGCAGATAGAAATGAAATAAATCACAAAGCTCTGTGGTTGGGACCAGCAAAGGAACCTTAGAGAAGCGAAGTGAGATGTTGTTTACTTCTTTTCTCAGTCTATAACATGTTTTATTGACGTGTGACATCGCGATTCGAACATGAGCAAGTGACTCTCCGGGGATCAGCCCCCCCCCCCACAGAGCTGCGCGCCGCGGCACTGCTCAGTGCAGCGCGTCCAGTGGGGTTTGCAGGTCGGAGCAACGCTTTTGCGTTATGTGGAATTTAGGGGTTATCCACACACACTGGGTTCTCTCACAAACAGCATCTGCTAACAGGTAACTGTGCAGTACAGTCTGACTGCAGGGTACCTGATTTGTTGCTTTTCAACACACACAGAGACACTCTATACTAACACTGATGCAAAAACCAAGACACAAACACTCTCTCACACTCCAGCAGTGATTCTTTTTTTAATTCTGTGCAGGCAGACAACAAACGCAAGCAGACAGACAAAAACACAAATATGTGGACAGTGTACCAACATGAGAATACACTCCAATATACTGTCTGCGCACACATTGAACATTTACTCAGCACAGGGCTGCAGCTGCCTCCCTGCTGTACCTGTTGACCCTGCAGATGTAGGTTCAGTCTGATGAGCTCTGAGCTTTGACCTTCCCGACTCGTCAGTGTGTCACAGGCTCGCCAACAAATCCTCTCACAAATGACCACACACAACATGAAAACACGCACATACACGACAGTGTTGTTCACCCACAGCACAACAGAGAGTTGTTAGAGGTTTAACTGCATTTCTGTCAACCATTGTGTTAGTTCCAATGTTTTTTTTAACTGATAGGATTTTCAGTGGTGGGTCTTTTTTCTTAGTGCTCAGAAAAGCAACATTTACCTGACAAATGGAAGAGCAGGGGAGATATGTTTTATTAACCTTGCAGTGGAGATGGACTTGCCTGATTTAATGTCTGCAGTCATCCAGATCTATTGTGCCAAGTTCCAATCTACAATGACTGTGAGCGGCCAAAAGCAGCATGAACCAATCAGAGTCTTTAACAGCAGAAAGAGGTGGGAGCTATGAGCAAGACGACAGCAGGAAGTGACTGCACTCGTACAGGGATTGGCATAGATGCTAACAGCTTCAGTCGCAGTTTTATCAGATCTGGACCACATTTGTTTATTAAATGAAAAACAAATAACAAAACTACAAACTTATCTATGGTAAGAATATTTTCAATCTGCTTTTCAATCCTGCATTCTGCCGACATGTTTTGATGAGAGTTTGTTGTGCTAAGTGGCTCATGTTCTGTCCTTAACACCATGGCAGTAACAGCCACCTGATTGGATGAATGTGATTGACTGAACAATCGTCCAATCACCTGCTGGATATGCTATTGAAGATTCTGCCCATTCCCAAACACTTTCTATGGACTCTTTCCCAGATGGACTAGTAAAGTATATTGAATTGTCCATCTGGCATGTCATGTTAATTTATGGTATAAAATCAAAATAACAGTCGAGTAGACAAAGACAGCTGAATGGCTGATTCACTCTGGATTATGACTTTTACATAAAGTCATCGCTAATGTGACCAAAAGCCAGTGCTCTTTACTTTTGTCAGGATGCTTAAGACCAACCATGACCCCATGTCAGCATTAGGTTGTGGTACTTGTAACTCATTATGTCCTGTGTGCACTGTTTTGGGGGTGTGTGACTGTTTTTTTCGATACACATTTTCTGCATTGAATCAGAATCAGAATGTCCTTTATTGTCATCATGCAAAATGTACTGAAGTATCTGATGTGAATCCCTGAAAAGGCCAAGGTATGCATGAGTTCATGGGAGGGCTGCAGATGAGCCTTCATCCCATGATGCATGACCTGTGTATAGGTCAAGTGAAAGACAAGGCTAGTTTTATTGCTGTCCAGATGTTCGGAGAAGCTGTGTACACAAGTCCTGATCCTACATAAGCTGTGGTCAAACTTAAGTCTGGAAGAAAGACATCATCAGCAGTCTCTCCCAGGTATCAGCTGTGCCTGTATGATTCTGGTGTTGCTTTTTTTTAATAACCCCAATATTCTGAAGCAAGCCAGTGTCACAAAGTCTCCTTCAATCTTCTGCACATCACAAGTGGTCAAGATACGACAGTACAGGGAGATTGGAGAGTTTCTCCTTTTTCAGTGCAATAGTTACATTAATAAAAAAAGAAGTATAAAATAGTTGTAAAAAGCATAGGTACAAATATATGTACAAGAAAAAAGCCTACAGCACAGTGCAGTTGAAAAACTATATACAAAAATAAGATAGAAAGAATATATATTAAGAATAAAAATACATTTCTGTGTATATATGGCTATGTATTGGTTCAAGGTTCAAGGCTTTTTTCATTAGTATCAGATGGTAAATTTGTTTTACAGATCAGGGAACTCGGCAATCCCGATATAAAATATAGAAACAACCACCCAACATACATGTAACATCAAACAAATCATAAAATAAGGAAACAGTACAAAACCATTTAAATATGTAGTAAAACCATATAAAAATGTTTCAATAAAATAAGTTAAAATCAGTTTAAAATCATAAAAAAAAACTGCTTAGACATCTCCCTAGGTCTTACTAAAGTGCAATGTGAATAAGATCACCTTGTGGCCTTGAGATTCAGGGTGCCAATTGCTGTGGGTACAAAACTGTTTTCGAACCTTTCTTTCCAACCCTTTGGGACAACAAAACGACAGCCCTATCGAAGGAGCTGGAACTCACAATGCAAAGGGTGTGAGCAGTCTTGAAGGATGGAGCTAGCTTTACGCTGCAGCTGTAAGGAATAAAGGGCTGTCATAGTGAGTTGAGGCTCCCCAATTAACCTCCCCACCCATTTAACAATTTGCTGCAGTGCATTTTTATCCTGTAGTGACAAGTTACCAAACCAGGACACCAGAGAAAAAAATAACAAAGACTCAGTCAAGCTCGATAAAAATAAGGGCCAGCATGGTTTCGTCAATATTAAAACGGGACAGTTTCCTAAGGTAAAACCAGCGCTGATGTTCCTTCTTACATACTGCTTCACAGTTCTTGTGAAAAGTCAGTTTGGCATCAATGACAGTCCCAAGATATCTGTAGCCCTCCATACATTCCACAGATTGACCCTTGATGACTGTGGCGTCACGTTTCCGAGTCCTTGTTCTAAAATTAATAATCATGTCCTTTCTTTTGGACATGTTCAGGACCAAGAAGGAATGTTCGCACCAACTGATAAAATCATCCAAGACTGGGCCATGGCTGGGCTCATTATTGTGCAACAAGCTCACGGTAAATGGGGTTCAATATGACATCAGTCCACCCTTTGCAGCTATAACAGCTTCAACTCTTCCGGGAAGGCTGTCCACAAGGTTTAGGGGTGTGTTTATGGGAATTTTTGACCAATATACATTTCTGGCTTTGCTCTAATTCATACCAAAGGTGTTCTATCAGGTTGAGTTCAGGACTCTGTGCAGGCAGATCAAGTTCATCCACATCAGACCTCCTCTATGTCTTTATGGACCTTGCTTTGTGCTCTGGTGCCCACTTCATGTTGGAAGAGTAAAGGGGCCAGCTCCAAACTGTTTCCACAAAATTGGAAGCATGAAATTGTCCAAAATGTCTTGGTATGCTAAAGCATTCAAAGTTCCTTTGACTGGACCCTAGGGGCCAAGTCCAACTCCTGAAAAAACAACCCCCACACCAAAATCCCCCCTCCACCAAACTTTACACTTGGCACAATGCAGTCCGACAAGTATCGTTCTCCTGGCAGCCCCCAAACCCAGACTCGTCCATCAGATTGCCAGATGGAGAAGCGCGATTCGTCACTCCAGAGAACTCCACTGCTCTAGAGTCCAGTGGCGACGTGCTTTACACCACTGCATCCGACGCTTTGCATTGCACTTGGTGATGTATGGCTTGGATGCAGCTGCTCGTCCATGGAAACCCATTCCATGAAGCTCTCTGCGCACTGTTCTTGAGCTAATCTGAAGACCACATGAAGTTTGGAGGTCTGTAGCGATTGACTCTGCAGAAAGTTGGCGACCTCTTCGCACTATGCGCCTCAGCATCCGCTGACCCCGCTCCGTCAGTTTACGTGGCCTACCACTTCGTGGCTGAGTTACTGTCATTCCCAAACACTTCCACGTTCTTATAATACAGCTGACAGTTGACTGTGGAATATTTAGGAGCGAGGAAATTTCACGACTGGATTTGTTGCACAGGTGGCATCCTATCACAGTTCCACGCTGGAACTCACTGAGCTCCTGAGAGCGACCCAATCTTCACAAATGTTTGTAAAAGCAGTCTGCATGCCGAGGTGCTTGATTTTATACACCTGAGGCCATGGAAGTGATTGAAGCACCTGATTCTGATTATTTGGATGGGTGAGCCAATACTTTTGGCAAAATAGTGTATTTGTGTAAAGAATAAAAAGTAAAGGGGAGAGAACACATCGCTGAGGTGAGCCAGCAAGGAGCATAGCGATTCAGATAGGGAGCCATTTACTCTGACTCTTTGTGTACTGCTCAGAATTGTTCAATATTTACAGAATAGTTATGGTGCACATGGTGAGTGATACAGATTATATGTCACATATGATTGTATTGCATGGGATGAATAAATATTTGTTTGAATGAGGCCAAACAAATATACACTCCTCAAAAAAAGTTAGGAAACATTATGCCAGTCAATAATTCCTACTGTTCGTATTTTTAAAAGCAAATCAAGACTGACCATTTTAGTCCTGCTTTTAGCTGAGTTTTGTTTTGTTCTCTTTTACTGTTTTACATGTGGAGACACTTAAATTTTCCCCCATTTCCTTGGGAGAGGCTGGTCCATGACAGGAAAGTGCTGGGACCTGCCCACCCTGATGGTTATCGTGAGATCCCACACAATTACATGATAAAGATGCAACCTTTACCACTTATAGTTTATAGGATATGTAAAGTAACATTTTGCTTAGCATGGAAAATGTCACTATAAAGAGATTAAGAACAACTGCGAACAAAACAAATAACCCTTAGACTCCAAGTGGCTCTTAGCTCCTGTGTTTCCTCAGTCATCTGTGGCTGTTTGAAGAGCCCTCACTTTGTGTCCTTGTCCTTGTGTGCCGTGTGTGTGTTGAAGTGTTTTTTTTTTTTTTTTTTTAATTTATTTTATATCCCTTGACACTTATCTGCTTGTGTTTTTGAATGCACAGCACTCTGGGCTACATTGTTTTGTATGAAAAGTGCTTTACAAATAAAGTTCAATTGATTGATTCATTCAGACTTCTCCCCTTTTAATTATACTAATTTGTATTGTTTTATTTCTTTAGAAAGCCTGATTAGTAACCTTAACAATGAGATACAGTTTGTAAGGATTGTGCATTTGTAAAATAAGCAACGCAGCTAAGTGTGTCTACCAACTAAAACAAATTTCTGTGACAAAATCTGTGCAAATTTCTACACCAGATTTATAAATGAAGGCCGGTGTGTTTCAATGACTGAGGCAGATTGAGTCAGAGGAAAAATGTTCTCAGTAGGGATGCAACGAATTGTCGACGTAGTCAACAAAATTCAACCACCTTAATGGCCAATGACGGATTTAACTGTCTGATTGTCATTAAATTCCATGTTTTTAGTGTAAAGTGTGGACATTAAATTGATTTCTGGAGCAGATTATTCAGTGGAGTGAGTCCTCTTACTCATCTTCCTGTCTTTGTTGGAGGTTAAAGGACACTGAAGAATGTTTCTGTTCAATAAAATTATATTACAGCATTGGTCTTGTCTTTTAAAAGTCACTCGTAGTAAACATATACTGTATATGTATTGTTTTTGTTTAAGCTCCACATATTCTCAGCAGACAGTAAGAACATGCACCATTTGTTTAGGCAGATGTGCCATACAATGTTCTTGGAGCTTATGCACATGGTGACATTTCATACCACTGGTGCAACCAGTTACATGATAAAATGTCAACATGTCACAGCACCAATGAGGCCCTTACAGTCCTATGAATGAACTGAAACATTAGTGATTTAAGGGCTTCTGAATGTTCAGAACTGGTACTGTTTTGATAACTATCACAACCTTACTCAATGTCTTAAAATTCAATTAATATCCTGTTAATTAAGGTCTTAAATTTACCGTAAATTTCCAGTAGGTATTATATTTTCAGACGGTGCGTTTAAGGCCAGTGGGAAAGCACAGTGGTCCATCGTAAAACATCTAATAGTGAGTATTTGTTTGATTAACTTAGAACAAAGTCAATGTAGTAAATGAGAGGCTCTGCAATTAATAGCAATTTTACGGTACGTCAGCGATGTTGAGCTGTGTGCGTCAACACACACACACACACACAGACACATACATACACTGTCCCCAGCCTGTCCTGTTTGTTGGAGGTGAGCGGTTAAACATACAGATGTGCAAATTTAATGGAAAAAAAGGTGGAAGAGGATGCATTTAGGAGCTGGAAACAAAAATGAGGCAATGCGTAAATTCTGTAAAAAAACATTTTTGTTAGGTACCACTGGGCTCAAAGCTGTCGAGTCGCATACAAAAGGAGGAAAGTACTAGCAGTACATAGCAGCAGATAGCCATAGTGGGGCCAGGCTAATTCCTGGATTGTTTACAGCACCACCTAATATAACATGTTTAGATGCCACCTCTCAGTCAGCTATGAAAAGTTTTATTTCACCGCAAGTGACCCAAAAGGCAGAGCTACTGTGATTGAGCTTATTTAAAATGGAGGCTGCTTTAAGTGTTGAAAGGTTTATTACTCTGTATCCTTATTTGAAAAAAAAAAGGTCCCTCACGAAAAAGTCTTTTTACAGGCTTAATAAATGGCTTCTACTGAGTCATGATAGAGACTGTTTTAAGTGTAACTACTTTATTTTTCTGTATGGTTCCTACATACAATGCAGTGTGCTATTTAATGTAATACAACTATGTGTGTTATGTTGGCTCTGTTCTCCATCACTACGGAACAAAATTGAAAAAAAATTGATGATAACAAATTGGAAACGTCAAGTTTTGATTTCCAATGTAGGAGACGATAAATTGGGTATTTCTACCAAAGAAAATGTTATGACACTCTGGGGTCCTAAATTATAGTTGTTGAAAAATATTAAAATTTGTCGTTTAAAATGGTACAAGAAACCTGTCACTTCTCTCTTTCTGAATTTGCAGTTGTATTTACAAATTAAAGCATAGAAAATACAATATAGTATATTAAAAAAAATGTTTATTATACCGTAAAATACCAAATAAACACGAGTTCCAATTAATCACCGAGTCCCAAATAAACGCAGGGTGTAGCAGCACAGTTTGACAAATAAACACCCGTTCCAAATAAACGCTGATTCCAATTTATTAGGTACAGCCTTTGAGCTACGGTCAAAGTTACAGTAGGCTACACACCTGCAAACGCTGAGCTATCAACTGACTGCTGACACTTGAAAAGTTATTTATTCAAAAAGAAACATGATCAGACTGTACCTTATCTGTCCGTGTGGTTTATTTGTCTCTCGGAATGTCCTGTTGGCTCGCTTCACCTCCCTCTGTATGTCAACAAGTGCACGTTGGTGTGAGGCGCTCTGTTCTACGACTGCGCAGTTACACTAAACGACCACTACGTCTAGGGCACTAGAGAGCAAAAAGCCAGAATCTTACATACTAGGGCTTTGAAAATTTCAAAGAAGAAGATGCTGTCACTGCAGCTGCATGTTGTTTACCCTTAACTTAACTAAGACCTTAACTTAACTAGTTCCTTACCAGTATTAAGAGTGTTTAGAGAGTGCTGAGATGAAAGAAGAAGACAAAAGTATAACTATTGGTACTGCCTGTCTTGGCCAGGACACTCTTGTAAATGAGATTTTTAATCTCAATGAGGCTCTTCTGGTTAAATAAAGTTCATAATAATTAAAAAAAAAAGTAATCTTGCCTTGAAAGTGTAAAGGTGATATTGATACTGGTGTAAATAAATAATATGATTACATTTGCCCAATTTTTTCATTTTTTGCTAAGCAAGATTTTTGTGAGAAAGGAATTAAAGGCCTCTTCCAAATAGACGCCTGGTCCCAAATAAACGCCTGGTCATCTCAGTGACTGAAACAAATAAACGCCCCGGCAGTTATTTGGTATTTTACGGTATGTATATAGTTGCAGTAATAGGACATAGCAGCACCTGGTCTTGCCTCAAGGCACACCTCTGTGCCCTGCCCCACATCTCAGACCACTGCTCTTACCGCTGATAAAACTTATCTCAGTATCTTTTCAACTGTGCACACGGACAGTAATACAACACGAGGACTGATATGAAGTAATGCTACCATCAACATCTAAATAGCTCCAGCTTCTCTGTATCTACAAATAATGGAAGTGCTTTAGAGTGTGTACATAACAGAGAGGCCTCGTGTGTGTGTGCTGCCTCTGTGAGTGTGTGCGCTCGTATAATTGTTTGTGTGGTGGTGTGTGTGTTCCTGCCAGGCCCGCACTAATAGTCTTAATGCTTCTTGAGGAGTTGCCCAGAGCTGCATTAGCCTCTGGATGGACCACTGATTTAATGCAAAGAGCCTCAGACTTCCACCTTCCCCACACACACACTCCCACCCATCCAGCCCCTTGAAGCTCTATATGGCCAAGGCTTCCTGTCTTGCGCCCACGGAGTTATCTCCCAATGCAATTAAGGTGCTTTAAAAGTGCATTTTCAGGATGACGAAGCATGGGGGTAATGAGGGAAAGTGCTGGCTAGACAGCTTGACCGCTGAGTGAGCCCAACCAGATGCTAAGATGGACAGACACACCCCGGCACGAGGGGGGGTTGGAGGAAATGGATACTTTACTAAAGGGCCGAAAAGTGTGTAATATAAGAAGGGCGGGGGAGGGAGTTTCTGGAGCAATAATACTGAAAGGAAAAAAAAAAGTTTTACTATCATCTCTTTTCTGCTACAGTAGACACACCTTGATCATTGCTGATGTGCCGATCGATATGCAATTCAGAGGTGATTATATCAGTCGACTAATAGAGTTTATTCTGTAGATTTCTCCATCAGTTGTCATATTCATCTATTTCAGGCCGAAGCGTGTCGATTTGTCTCTCCTGTGCATGGAAAAAGTCTCATTGGTCTTTTTGGCCGATAACTCTGATAACAGCTCGCAGGTTTCTGAAGCAGAAGTATCACAGAGAGGGATCAGAATAATAATTCACCAACAGGTGGTGTTTTTTTTTTCACTAATAACTCGGTGCTTATTAATTGCTTCGTTATCTAATTACTGGTTTGGTTACTTTCCTTATTAATAAACCAGCATTCATTAATACGGCCATCAAAGTATACAGC
This sequence comes from Cetoscarus ocellatus, assembly GCA_037902135.1. NCBI lineage: Eukaryota > Metazoa > Chordata > Actinopteri > Labriformes > Labridae > Cetoscarus > Cetoscarus ocellatus. Next base: position 92,551 of record JBAMNC010001327.1, read on the forward strand.
TAATCATTTATTCCACTGTGCTGAAATATGAGGACAGAAAAAAGTCACATTTGCTGATGGTGAACAAGAGTAAAATTGTAAAATAGCATAAATAGTATTTCCTTTCAAATACAAGTATCCTTATATTTTGTGGAAAAAACTTAGTTAACATTATATGTAAAATATGCAATGCTGCCTCAAGACAAACAACAGGAAGAATACATTTAAGGTGCAGTTGGTTGTAGATTATAGAGTCTTCTTTTATTCTGAAGTAAAATTACATTTTAGATGAGCAGAAAAAAATCATTGCTGACTTGGTCATATTTCCCAACTTCCCCCTGTTTCCTCTTTATCATTTATTTTGTCTGATGTTAGGAACTAGCCCTTGTCATTAACTTTTTTATGTAAGGGGGCTGCTCATAACAAATCAGAGGATTAAAGCCACAGACAAAAACAATATTTTAGAGACTGGACATTATTTTAAGTCTGTAAAAGAAGTTAGAATTCTGCAGTCAAAGTCTTAAAAAAAGACCAAAATCAGAATTATTCCTTAAATCTCAGAATTCTGTGTAGAAGTGAGAATTCTGAGATTAAAATCAGAATTTCAAGAAAAATATATAACTAAGAAAAAAAGTCAAAATTTTGAGGAAAAACTCAGAAATTTCAAAATCAAATCAGAATTTTGACTTCTGTTATATTGTGACTGTAACTTCAGAATTCTGACTTTTTTCAGACTTCTGACTTAAATCAGATTTCTTACTGAAAAGTCAGAAGTCTGCAGTCAGTCTGATTTCTACACTGTAATAATGAAAACTGAAAAACGCTGGCATTAAATGAATTTTTCAGCAAGCAAAACTTTTTTTGTTGTGTTATGAACTTTATCAATGGATTTAAATTTAATAATTTCTTAAATTAAGCTGGCAAACCTTAAAACAATTAGTTTTAGGTCAGGTGTGGTCAGGAGAGGTCAGGCCAAGTTTTGAACAGAGGGTTGTTATAAAGATGAAACATCATGGTGTGCAAGACTGGTAAGCAAATATACTTGACATGCTTCAACTGGTCTGGGTACATATCCCGCCTGAGATTGTCTTTATTTTAAATAGTTGTTCTCTCAACTCAAAATTTTGAATTTTGACCCAAAACTCAAAAATTTAACACAGACGGTTATCTTGAAATTTTGAGTTTTCTGGTTCTTTTTTTTTTTTACAGTGTGTCAAAAAGGTTAGAATTCTGAGAGTAAAATCAGATTTTTTTTCAGAATAAAATCTGAATTCTGACCTCTGTTGACTTTAATTTTAAAATTAGAAAAATAATTCTAAATTAAATCTCAGAATTCTTACAAAAAAGCCAGAATTTTCTGCAATTACAGTCAGACTTTGACTAAGGTCAGAAATTTGATTTTATTCTGAAAAAACTGACTTTAACCTCAGGATTCTGACTTTTTCCCCAAGAATTTAGATTTCTTTTAAACTATAAATTGAAATAAGTGTTTTAAACTCCATTCTTTTCTGACTCAACCTGACACGGCAGATAGACAGTATGATGTACAAGATACATTTTACCCATCCATCCATCCTCCAAACTTTTCCCCCCTTCACGGCCCTCCTGTGTGTTCTCATGGCAACACACTGTGTCCATCATGGAGTGATGGTCGCTGTCAAAATGACCATTACGTCCATAGAAATTAAGAATTTCTCTGTCTTTAAAACCTAAAAAAATATTTGAGGTAATGGTCATGTTTTATAATAATATACTCATAGCACAAAGTCAGACAATTCAGAACTCAAAAAATCAATGAGTTTCTAATAATTTTACATTATGTGTGTATGTAGATACCCATATATCTAACTATTTATAGAAATGTTTTTGTTTTTTGTATATATATATATATGTATATGTGTGTGTAGGTATGTATATATATATATATATATATATATATATATATATATATATACACATGTGTGTATGTATGTATGTTTATGTATATATGTATATATATATATATATAATATATGTATGTATGTATATATAGAATGAATTTACTATGATAAAAATTATAATAATAACAAAATAGGGATGGGGTAGGATTAAATACGTTTTTTTTACTTCTTCCTACTCCTTTTCGAGCATGTTGGACTTATTATTATTATTTTTATTATTATTATTATTATTATTATTATTATTTTGTTTTCTTTTCTTTACTTCTTTAGTTATCAAGTTATTTTTTCATTGCTGTCTCATGCTCATGTCCATGACCATGCTCGAAATAAAGACTTCAATCAATCAATCAATCAATCAAACAATCAAACCTTAACAGTTTGGTTTCTTTGTCTGGCTTTACCATGTTTACATGTACAGTAAAAGTCCAGTTTTGGTTGAACTAACGCAATATATTTAAGTTTTTCTGACTAAATGCAAATGTACTGAGTTGCTCTGACATTTTTCTATCTTTGGTTTAATGATTTTATGAGCTACAAAAATAATTGTTTCTGTTTTTTTTTCTTCTGTAAATTAACGTCTTAATACTGAACTAATTGTTCTGGTAAATTCAGGAAAATGATGCGTATTGGGAATGACAGAAGCAGTGAAGATTTGTATCTGTCATAATGTGGGTTTTCAGCTTAGAGCAGGCTCAGTAAAGCGGTGCGCCTGCTTGTTCCCCACAGTGAGCCATTTCCCTGTCCAGATAATTTAGACACATTAGGGTTAGTGGGCTAATTACTGCAGCTGCTCAGGCGTTCTCACAGTTGTCAGCGAGTCTCTCTCTGATGCACACTTGCTTCAGGCAGGACACAAATTTGCACTCCTTAACAAAAGACAGAAAGAAAAACGGAAAAACGCTGAATGTAATAAGATAACCTTTGTTAAATGATTCACAAATAATAGATGCAAAGTTTCAAGTAAAAGACTGAGGATTAAAAAAGAAGAAAGGGAGGGAGAGGTCAAAGCAGCAGAAAGGGAAATGAGAGCCTCACAGCTGATGTCCTCAGGCTTAAATGAATCACAGTGGCTTTTCAAGGAATCAAAGAAAGAAATAGAAAATCTAACAAATGAAGACAGCTGCTGTGCAACTTCAAGGAACAGAGAAAGTCAAAGATAAGAGATGCTTTAACTGATGAAGGTAGGAGTTATGCTGCTGTGAAACCTTAAAGGCACAAAAATTAAAAAAAGATAAGAAGATGTTTTAACTCACGAGGGCAGGAAGAACGCTGCAGAGGAATTTCATGTGCTTATTTCTCAAATTCTAACTGACTTAAAGATGTAGAAACCAACAAATATGGACAGTCCAGCTGTTTTCAGCTCTCACACCCACAACATTCAGCAGGAGCACTAGACCACACACCTGCTGTGCACAGCACGACCCCCCCAGTGTCTGCAGGAACAGGAGGCCCTATAGAGAGTATGGATTGACATGATATGCAATATGTGTGACGGACTGGTAGATCCACTCATTTAGAATCAGAATCAGCTTTATTGGCCACGTATGTCAGACATACAAGGAATTTGGCACTGGTTCATTTCACTCTCCAAGTACAGAATAGATACACACAGTGTATATCCTATATTATAAACAAGACATTTAGCGACAGAGAACAACGGTAAGTAATTAGTATTGGTAGTAAGAATGTGAAATGCTTTAATTTAGCTGAAAAGTGCAATATTTAAGTCATTTCAGAAGGCCTGCTTATGTTTTCAACGTCATCATCATGTAGATTCTTCTCTGATTTATGTTAAAAGATGAAATTAAACTTTTGGAGCCATACAGTTTTGATTTAAATGCAGCATTTATTTCCCTGAATTATGAAATCCTGTGGAGACAATTATAACTGTTTCTGCATGATTTTTAGTTTATCCAAAGTCAGGTCAATGTACCCATGCTTTCTCTGGGCGTATGTTTTTAGCATCTGATTATTTTTTATGTGACACACCAACAGATGGATATTTTCATATAATTAAAAAACAGGGTCGATTACTGGCCAAATGGTAGTCATATTAATGTAATTATTTCATCAATTTGTGTTAAATATGCTGACTTAATTTTTTTTAAAGTTATTGTCCATCCAGCCATTTTAATCAGACTTCTCCAGGTTTTTTGTCAGCTACGATCATGAAACAGAATCTTCTGTCCACAGTGCCACGTCATTTCATAAATTGATGGTTGATTTAATAAAAAAAAAAAAAACACAGCAAAAATGTAAAACTAGGGTACTTATTAATCATTATCTCGCCATGTGTTCCCTTGGTGATATACCATTTCAATAACATCAGCTTAGGGTCTTTACTGATGAACATTATCAAATAAATAATGACAAAAACCATAAAGTTTTGAGTTGAATTAAAGTGTTTGAGAGCTTTGATTACTGTTGTCAGTCTGTGCTCGATGATAGTGAGTGACGTTGTGTATACCCTCTGTTGTAAACTTGGCACAGGTCTTTCTGACTTTTTATCTGTCTGACACTTTTTACAATTTTGACTCCATGTGTTCCCTAGCACTACAGCTTGCAGGATGTTAATAATGGATGGGCCTCCGTATTTTCTAATTTTCTTTCTTTTCATTGAATTCTTTTCATATAATGAATTACCACATTTTTATTATGTGCACCTTAGACGTACCCTGACCAAGTACTTTATCAAAATGTAATAAGACAGTTTACCCCATCCCTGAATAATCTATCACAGTAAAATTAACTTTTGAACCAATTTCAACTTATTTGCACTTACAGTAACATGAGGATAGTTAAACTTGCTGCTTCAAACTCTGAATTTACTTTTTCTTTTAATATGCAAAATAACTTAAAATCTCTTTTCACTCGAGATGTTCTGAATATTAATTTATTTAAGTGGCTGCCCTGCATTTTCAAAAATCTGTATTCATTAGGAAAAAAATTCAACCTGAATCATATATTGATGTATTTATTTTTTCACTAATTCAAATATTATTTTTATGACTGATTCAGTGGGTCATCTGTCAATGTGCACATCCAGCCCACCCATAGATCCGTGCTTTTGTTGTTTAAATAGCAAACTAGACAGCAATAGGAGGGTAGTGATGGGTGATACTTGACTTTTTCAAATCGATGATTCTGATACTTTATGCTATCATTTTATCGATACTGATGTAATACCATTCATCCCCTACAACACAGACATGATGTTTGTTAATTTGAAGTGTCATTGACCAAAGCACATAAAAACATGTATTCTACTCTTGTAAGTAAGTTTAGTTTTTTTTTCTCAGGAAAATATAAGCAGATATTCTGCCTTTAAAGACTTAAGTGACATATGTTTTTTGTTGATGACTTGATATTTATGCCATAAATACAAATACAACTTAAACAATACTAACATAGCCCAGTGTTGCACTGATTTTTAAATCTCAAACTATGTTAATTAAAAAAGTGTCTTTTTTGGGAAGACCAAAACATTAAGTTGATTTCTGTCTGTCATACTTTATTTAGTTTGTCGCAAAGCTGTATTATGTGTCAGTGTGTAAGCATACACGCATAGCTGAGAAGTGTTTGATAAATCTGATTGGTCCCCACAGTCACATGATGCGGAAAGGCACTGCCTTGGCACTCACAAAGAGAGAAAGACTGAAATAGTCCGTGGAACTTCTCAAATACAAATTTTGTTAGAGTATGCATTTGTTATCAATATTTTCGGCCAGCAATTGATACCAAAAGCATTCTTGTGAAAGTATCAATACTTCGATACTTGATACTTGAGTCCCCGTTAGAGAGTTCAAACATCTGCCAAAGCCGCTCACATATTGCTGTTACATCGATAATCAATAGCTTCTTGATGAAGTAAACCTCATAATATGATTCCTTGACCCTGAAAACCCACCACAGCACTTGGAATATCATTATTACTTTGACAATTACTAGCCAAAATGATGGTTCACTAATGGCGACTATCTGTTATTATGACCACCAAAATCTAATCATTTTCAAGATGGTCATTCTTGACATCTCCTGAAAATTTCTGCAAAATCCATCCAGTGGTTTTTGCGTAACCTTGCAAGCAAACAGAAGAGTACAGGAAAAAAAACAACCATCTTGGCAGAGGAAATGAACATGTGCTGTGCTAGCACCCAGGGCTAGTTTTGTTTAAAAATGAGGAGTCGAGTGAAAAGCAGTCAAGTTTTCTAAAGCTTTGCGTCTGGTAAGCCCGCATCTGACCAATGAGAGCACTTCTTGGCATGTGCGTCACAGTCAGACAAAACATATAATATGGAGGCCTGCTCGATGGTGTTTGCATCACAACAGCTCATGTTATTTGACCAAAGTTATAAATAACAACAATGAGGAATTTAAGGACAACAAATTAAGGAAGAAAGTGTTGGACCTGCAGTATGATGATTGTGACTGATTACTCTGTCTTCTTCTGATGTGAATAGTTGGTCCTGATGCAGCTGCGGTACAGCCACAGCTACTGAAATAAAACTGGAAACGCAACAAGTTCTCCTCCTTTACAAAATCAGACGTGCCCATTAAGTTCCTGTTTAATTAAAATCAGACCCAGTTTACCCTCATTTAAAGTTGAGTATTTTTTCTTAGGATGTAAAATTTCATATATGTGCAAATACTCATGGCTTTAATGCGAATTACCAGACAGATCAAAAATATTCAGAACTTTGTGCCTGATATTTTATATGCCCTTCAAGTAATTAGTTACTTTTGACACCACAGCTGTGAGCAGAGGTGGAAAGTATCTAGCTGCATCTACTTACGTTGTCAAGGCCTTTAGACTAATGGTTCCCTTTTTCTTGGCTCCTTTAACTCCATGTTCAAACCAACCATCTTCCTTGGCCAGCTTCTGCTTTTGCTGTCTTTAAAGGAGTTTAATTTATCAACCATCAATAGCTCTGGATTCTTCAGAACAAAAAGACCCTTTGAAGAATAGACAAAACCTTTTAATGAAACCAAAGAAGTAACCAGTAATTATCTTAGAAGAAACCTTGGATTACCATGATGTGGATGACTTAGAACCCACACAGACTTCATAAACAAAACTTAGCAAAAAACCTCAAATCCAATCAAGCTGGATCAATCAAATTAAAAAATATATACATACAAACAGAATACAATGATTGCAAAACTTGTTCAACTAAAAATCAATTGAATGTACTTCAAATATAAGATATTTAATGTTAAAACTAAAAAGTTTTTTTTTTGTCAAATAATCAGTTATTTTGAATTTGATGCCCACAACAAAGGTGATGTAACACAGTGGTAAACATGCTCCTGTTCCAGCTGTTTTGGAACGTGATACAGGCATTGAATTGAAGAGGAGAGAGAGAAAGAGTCACAGTGATGCGGGAGGGGCCCGCGGCCCCGGAGCGAAGGGACAGACTCAGGGCTCTAATTTTCATAGACCAGGCACAGGCGGGGCACACCTGCCCTGCGCCGCGCCTGCGCCGCGCCAAGGGGGTGTGTCCAGGGCATTTTGCAAGTTTTGTGCACGGCGCAGTCTGTCGCAGGCAGGCACACCCACGCCTCCGTCTCTCCTACCGGAGGGAGGAGATAAGACTTGAGTGGGTTTAACACAGCCGAGTGTGATCTTCACTAATCAAATTGAACGCCTCTCCTTGCCTTTAAATGCACCGCGGGCGAGGGGCAGTGACAATTTCACCTCGGTGGCGAAGAAGGTCAGAGCCGCTGTCACCTTTACAGCAACTGGGAGAGCGCAGGAGCCACCGGGCTGCGCATTGGAGGACACGACGCGCGTCCACACGGTGACGCTTGTGATCCACCTGCATTACGAATAAAAATTAAAACAGAGAAATATAGGCAATCACAGGTAAATCCTTAAGACACTGAGTGACTTAATTTATTCAGCGAGCTTCTCTCTCTTTTTCTTTTCTTTTGAATTTCATGAGATGAGAGAAGCCGGATACTCCGTATTGGATGATGTGGCTGTTTGTGGTTGGCTGAGAGATGTGAACTCGTTAGTTATGACAAATGTCTCTGATCTGACATCAGATGTGACGGGACAATTAATATAGATACAAATGTATGTGCTGGTTCAGACAGTTACATTAAATAGTGGTTGCTGTGATTGTTTATTGCATTGAAATGTGCCTGACACTCTGGATACCCGCCTGTGACGTTTTGGTGACGTGTGCGCCTGTCAGCCAAGTTACCACTGCACGGGGAGCGCCTCGTCTGCCCCAAGAATAGACCAGGTTGGAGCTGGCGGGCTTTCAGCGCACCTTCCGCGCGTTTTTTTGGCACCAAATTGTCACTGCGCCAAGCTGAATCTGTGAACACCTCCCCCTGGTGCGCCATCACACCCATTTCGGCGCAGCCGGTCTACCAAGTTGTCATATTGGCTGTGCACGGCGGTGCGCCGGATGAAATTACACTCCTTCACACACTTCGGGTGACACAGCCTGTCACTGAAGGAGCTGCACAGGACTGTCAGAGTGTCCTGCAGGGGGTGGGAGTCCCTCTCCAGCATGGATGCCAGCTTCACCAGCATCCTCCTTTCTCCCACCACCTGCACTGAGTCCAGGGGGCACCCCAGGACTGAGCTGGCCTTCCTGATCAGTCTGTCCAGTCTGTAGCCGAAATGCTGCTGCCCCAGCAGACCACTCCATAAAAGATGGCTGATGCCATCACAGAGTCAAAAAAGGTCCTCAGGAGAGCTCCCTGCACCCCAAAAGACCTCAGTCTCCTCAGCAGGTACAGTCTGCTCTGGCCCTTCCTGTAGAGAGCACTCGTGTGGTCAGACCAGTCCAGTCTATTGTTCAGGTGAACACCCAGGTATTTGTAAGAGTCCACAATCTCAATGTCCAAGCCCTGGATGTTCACCGGAGTTGGGTGGGGGGGTCTACGCCTACGGAAGTCCAACACCAGTTCCTTGGTCTTCCTCGCGTTGATCTGGAGGTGGTTCCATTGGCACCAGTCCACAAAGTCCTGGGTCAGTCCTCTGTACTCCTGGTCATCGTCCTCGGTGATGAGGCTGACAATCGCAGAGTCGTCAGAGAACTTCTGCAGGTGGCAGCTGTCTGACCTGTACATGAAGACCGCCGTGTACAGGGGGAAGAGGAACGGAGCCAGGACCGTTCCCTGTGGGGCCCCTGTACTGCAGACCACCGTGTCAGATACACAGTCCCCGTGCCCTCACATACTGCGGTTGGTTTGTGAGATAATCCTGGATCCAGCCCGATAGGTGGTGGTCCACCCCCGTGTGCTCCAGCTTGTCCCTCAGGAGAAGAGGCTGGATGGAGAAATCAAGGAACATGATCCTCACAGTGCTCTCAGGCTTCTCCAGGTGAGACAGAGCTCTGTTCAGGAGGAAGATGACAGCATCATCCACCCCGATGCCAGGCTGGTAGGCAAACTGAAGCGGGTCCATTGATGAGCTCACCAGAGGCCGGAGGTGAGAAAGAACCAGCCTCTCCAGCGTCTTCATCAGATGGGACATCAGTGCCACCGGCCTGTAGCTGTTCAGGTCCTTGGGGTGCAGGTGTTTTAGGCACTGGTACCACGCAGGATGTCTTCCACAGCTCTGGTACCCTCCCCATCATCAGGCTCATGTTAAAGATGTGCTCCACAATCCCACACAGCTGGTCTGCACAGGACTTGAGGACCCTGGAGCTGATGCCATCCAGACCTGCAGCCTTCTTGGTCTTAAGTTTCCTGAGCTCGTGTCTCACCTGGGTGGATGTGAGGGACAGGTGGGAGGAAGGGGGCTGGGTGCTGGAGGGTGTGGGTTGAGGTGTTGGCCTTCTGTCGGGAGTAGCAGTTGGGGGTGGTGGTTGAGGGCTGGAGGTCGTGGAAAGGGGGAAGGAGGTTAGGGTGGGACAGCGACCTGGAGATGTAGATGAGGGGAGTTGCAGCAGGGCTGGCAGGGTGGGGGGAGGGGCAGGTGTCTGGTCAAACCTGTTGAAGAACAGGTTTAGATCATTCACCCACTTCTGGCTGTTAACACCAGGATGGTACACTCCCAATATTCCGATTGATGCTGGGTCAGCGCCACCAGCTCGTCCATCTTATTGGGGAGAGATCTCACATTCCCCATAATAACGGACGGGAGAACGGGTCTGTATCTTCTCCTCCTGGCTCAGTGACGGACTCCGGCACGGCACCCCCATCTCCTGCTCTTCAGCTCGCGGGGTGCGTTGGGAGCGCTAACAGCTGATCCCTACTGTCAACAATAGGACCATGGCTCCTCACGGTATCTCCAGACACGGTGGAAAACAGTGAAAAACACAGCAGAACCACCAGAGTAAGCCCAAACACTCTGGTTTCCATTGTGCAATCTAATAAGTTAAAAATAATTTAGAAAAAGTAACTAAAAGTAACTAAAAAACAAAGGTAAACACTCAAACGAGCAGGAGCTGCTGTAACCGGCTGCCATGCAAGGAGCGCACTGATGAAGTACTGAAGAGATGTGAGGAGAGAGGAAGAGAAAAGAAAAAAGAAAGGAAGAGATGTGAGGACGGAGCAAAAGGAAAAGAACAGTGGAGGAAGAGATGAGAGGAGAGAGGAAGAGAAAACAATAAGGAAAGGAAGAGATGTGAGGACAGAGGAAGAGAAAAAAAACAGTGGAGGAAGAGATGTGCGGAGAGAAGAAGAGAAAAGAAAAAGGAAAGAAAGAGATGTGAGGAAAGAGGAAGAGAAAAAGAACAGTGGAGGAAGAGATGTGAGGACAGAGGAAAAGAAAAGAAAAAGGACAGGAAGAGATATGAGGAGAGAGGAAGAGAAAAGAAAAAGGAAAGGGAAAAAAGTGAGGGGAGAGGAAGAGAAAAACGTCAGTGGAGGAAGAGATGTGAGGAGACAGGATGAGAAAAAGAAAAAGGACAGGATGAGATGTAAGGAGAGATTTTTGATTTTTCAAAAACACTTTATTTACATTTCCCACTGGAACTTTACAAATACATTAAAAAATTAAAGTGCTTTTGTTAGTGCATTTGTTTAAAAATAAATATTTCATTATACATTCATCCTATCATAATGTCTGTAAAATGCAGAGAGTCTTCTCTGATGAAGCAGAGGATGTTTTCATAACACCAGAATTGTGTGAATGAGTCTATGTTTGTGGTGTCCTGCTCCTCTCCATCTTCAATCCTGCTCCTCCTGCTCAGGTAGATTGCCATCTTGGCCTCTCCCAGTAAAAAGTTCACAATTTGCAATTTTAATTTTGTTGTTTCTGTTTTAGCCAGCTCCACAAATAAAAACACTCTCAGAAAAAGGCACATCAAACTGATTTAAAAGTTCAGATAAAAACCCCAAAAAACTTTTGAGTCTGCTGCATTCGGTAAAAACATGGAAAACACTATCTCTCAAGGCACAGAAGGGACACTTGTGGGAAACACCGGATTTAAAACAGACACAAAGCCGTTTAAGGCAATAGCACCGTGTAGAATCCTCCACTGGAAGTCAGCTGTCTGTTTTTTTGAGGTGGGGCTTATATAAAACCTTCCACTGGGGGCGGAAGAACACTGTACCCACCTGTTCAGCCCTTTCACACAGTTCCTGTAGAGTGTGGCGTTGTCCGCTCTGTGCAGGCTCAGCTTGCCCGGGCTACTGACAGTCAGCAGGGGGCCGGTCTCCTCCCCCAGCACTGGGCTCAGGTGGGTCTCTTGGAAAGGGTCTGTGTGGTCTGGCTCTGCTTCCCCGGGCTGTGCTTTTTGAGGAGAGTCCTCTCCCTCCCACTCAGCCCCTGTTTCCACAGCTCCAGCAGTCTGTGGGTCACTCAGACAGAGCGGATCCCCAGGAGAGAGCCCAGTGCCCCAGCATCTGTCAGCTCCGGCCCTGCCGCCTCCACCAGCTGCTGCAGGCTGACAGTCCCGGGTTGCTTCAGGGATTAAAGGCTCCTTTAACAACCAGTGCAGAGTTAGACCTTTTTTCAGTTTTATGCTTAAAAAGGGCCCTAGATTTTAAAACACCCTGATAAAACCGGGGACACCCACTTAAATTTAAATGAGTCGGATCAGTTAAAAACCGAGCAGCATCCAGCCCCAGGTTACTCACGTGTCTGAGGATGCAGCTGGTCACGTCCACACCAGGTCGGACAGCCCTGTTAAAAACCTCTGGACGAAACCGAGTTTAAAGGTGGCTGTTCTGCTGGCCAGGTGGATGAGGCCCTGTCCCCCCTCCTCTCTGGGTAAGAAAAGCACCCCCTGTGGCACCCAGTGCAGACCCCCCCAGAAAACATCCACCATTTTCTTCTGGATCTGAGCCAGTAGATTTACGGGGGGTCAACACACATTAGACGATGCCACAGGAGGGACGCCACAAGGTTGTTTAAAACCAGCACCCTCCCCCTGTACGACATTTGGGGGAGCAGCCATTCCCATTTTTTTTGTTTTCCTTCTATTTTTTCCATGACAGTCTCCCAGTTTCTACTTACCACGACGTCTTTCCCAAGGAACACGCCGAGATACTTTAAGCCTTCTGTTTTCTGGGAGAACTGGGAGACCGCCATGCCACTCTCCGACAGTGAGAGCTTCACTTTTCCTCCAGTTCACCCTTGCTGCCGATAGAGTAGAGAAACTGCCAACTATGTCCACTAGAGTTTTAACTTCCTGTTGGTTTTTGATAAAAACAATGACATCGTCAGCATAGGCTGATAAAACAATACTTTCATTAAAATCAGATGAAACAAGGCCAGAGATATTGGAGCGTATTTTGTTGAGGAGGGGTTCCAGGGAGACCGCATAGAGCATCCCCTCTACACGCTCTAAAAGGAGCACACAGACTGCCATTCACCTTCAGAGCACTCTCGACTTCACTGTACAGTGTCTGGATCCTGGCTATGAAACCAGCGCTGAACCCAGACCTCTTCATGACTCTCCATAGGTAGTTGTGCTCAACGCGGTCAAAAGCCTTTTCCTGATCCAGAGAAATCAGACCACTGTTAACGCCCAATGAGCTGGAGACCTCCAAAACATCCGAATGAGGTGGACATTGTCCACCATGGACCTACTGGGTACACAGTAGGTCTGGTCCCGATGGATGACCTACTCCATAGCTGTTCCCAGCCTGGAGGCCAAGACCTTGGACAGAAGTTTGTAATCCACGCACAGCAGGGACACAGGGCGCCAGTTTCTGATGTCCTGCAGGTTTCCTTTCTTGGGCAGCAGCATAATGACTTCTCCGCGGCAGGACATCGGCCAAAGGCCAGACTTTCATTAAAAACATCTAAGAGTTTTTATTCAAAGATGTTCCAGTAGGCCTTATAAAATTCCACCGTCAGGCCGTCAATGCCAGGAGCCCTGCGTCCCTGCATGCCCTGCAGAGCGGCCTGGAGTTCTTGGGCGTGCAGCGGCTCCTCGAGGAAGGCATTGGTCTCCGCAGAGACTTGAGATAGTCTTTCAGTGAACTCCACCATGAGAGCCTCTTGCTCCTCATACTCATTCGGGTAAAGTTTGGAGTAAAACTCCACAGATCTCCTTCGGATCTGGCCCGGCTCCATGATCTCTTGCCCCGCGTCCGACAGCAGTGCGTGGATCATTTTCCCCTGCCCGTTCTTTTTCTCCAGACCGAAGAAGAAGCTAGAGGGAGCATCCATCTCTGAGGTGGCCTGGTATCGGGACCTGACCAGTGCACCCTGTACTTTATTGTCCAGCAGGTCCGCTAAAGCAATCTTTTTTACTTTGAGGGCTTCAAAATGCCCTTGATTTCCTGTGTACTCACTTAATTTTTCCAGTTCCACTATATCCATCTCCAGGTCCTTCATAGACCTCGTGCAGTCTCGTGTAACGTTGAGAGTGTGCTGTTGGCATAAGAGTTTGATTTCAGTTTTGCCACGGTCCCACCACTGCCTTAGTCTGCTAAAATCATTCTCTTTCTGTTTAAAAGCTGCCCAGAAATAAATAAGGGCCTCCCTAAAAGTTGTATCTAAAGTTAAAACAGAGTTAAAATGCCAATATGCACTTTTGGGTAAAATATTTCTGATAAAAACATGACATAAAACCAGGGAGTGATCAGTAAAAGCAGCTGGGACTATCTTACAAAATTTAAAAACATTAAAATGGTGTTTAAAAGAATAAAATCGATCCAGTCTGGCTGAGGAGATGTGACTCTCTCTCAGGTGGGTCCATGTGTACTCCCTGCAGTCTGCGTGCATCCTCCTCCACACATCCACCAGGTCATGTGTGGACATCAGCCGCCTCAGAGCGTGCTGGGAAGCTGGATGTGGCTCTGCATGGTTTCTGTCTAAAATCTCATTTACTGTACAATTTAAATCCCCACCGAAGAATAAAAACTCCCCAGAAACAAGGTCATTTACAGTGTGATTGATTTTCTCAAAGAAAAGCTTTCTCTCTGCACCGTTGTTTGAAGCATACACATTAATAAACACAGCAGTAAAAAGGTCAAACTGGGCCCTGACTAAAAGAAGCCTCCCCTCGATGATATGCTGGACCTCCAGTGAGAGCGGAGAGAAAGCTCTGGAGAAGAGGAAGCCCACTCCTCCGCTCAGAGAAGTGCCATGACTGAGGGTGGCTTCACCTTCCCACTCCCTCCTCCAGTCTGCTTCATTGCCTCTGTCGCTGTGTGTTTCCTGCAGGAACAACACATCTATATGTTTAATTTTTGCAGTTTTATAAATGTGTGCCTGTTTTCTTTCTTCTCTGGCTCCATTAACATTTAAACTCCCCACTCTAAGAAAATCCATATTGAATGAGATGTTAAAAACCAGATTAAAAACCAATAAATTAAATAAAAGACACATTTGGGTGTTTTCCATGGTCATTAATCATTTGCCTCTTTGCTTTAGGCACAAGTTTCTTCTGTCTAAAACCTTCCTGTTCTGTCAGGCCAAACTCATTTTTTTGTTTTAAATACAGTTTAGCTGAGGACTGAAACAAAAGCTACATCAGGGAAAAACTCTTCAATTTTTACTCCATGCTGGTTTTTAGTTTTCTGGAGGAAGCTGATTATTTTAGCTAGAGAGTACAGCTTACTTCTTTGACTACTGCTGAGGACATCACTGGAGTCAGACACACACTCACCACTTTCACTGCCATCCATGAGCTCAGGCCTCACTCTGTCCTCGCTCTCACTCATCCTGCTGCTTTTTTCTTCACCTGACACCTGTCTCTGACTCTTCCTACGTTTAGCAGTAGTTTTTTGTTTCACCTCCACTGCTGCTTCCTCCTCCATCACCTCCTCCTCTACCTGTTCACTCTCTTTTTCTTTTTCCTCAACCGGTTTAATTTTCTGTTCATTTGCCTGCACAGCTCCTGTCTCACCTGTCTCACTTGCCTTTCTATTTTCCTCATTCACACACTCACTCGTCTTTTCAGACCCCTTATTCACACCTTCACTTCTCTTTTCCACCTCCCCTCCATGCACTTCACTTTCACCCTCTCTCACGCCACTCACACACACACCCAGTGTATTTACAGAACTCACCCAGTGCTGGTCAGAAACGGCAGCAGTGCGGCATGGCGTGGCACCAGCAACGGCCGCCTGGAGGCCCCCACCTCTGTGGAGGGGGTGACCCCGCCGCAGAGGGCGCATTCCCGCAGGCGCCGGCACCAGCTGCCTGGAGGCCGCAGCCTCCGCTGGCAGGGGGCCCCCGCCGTGGAGGCTGCAGCAGCGCCAGTGGTCTCTCTCGGTCCAGGCGGAGTCGGCCCAGACCGGCTTGGGCAGGCCCTCACTGTGTGTCCCTCCTCACCACAACTGAAGCACTTCATCAGCAATGAAGTTGCAAAGATCACGTATTCATAATCATCTACTTTAACATGGAAGCAGAGGTTGAGCTCCTCTCTCCTGTTGTTATGTATCATATACAGCTGCCTGCGGTGAGACACTACGTGTTTCAGCAACTGAGACTTACATCCAGACAAGATCTTTCTGATGGGAGAGACGACCTTCCCATGTCTGGACAGTTCTCTGCTGAGGAAATCATCGCTGTTGAACGGAGGGACGTTGGACAGGACTACCTTTGTGTCTGGCTATGACAGAGGCAGTGCCTGAACAAACATGTCCTGCACAGTGAAGCCCGCCTCTATGGTCTGGTTCACCTTCTCCACATGGTCCAGGAAAATGACCACAGCGCCGTTCATCCAGGCAGCAGACCTCACGCTGCAGGGGTCTCCACAGAGTGTCCTTTGGTCCAGTTAGCACCTCTGAATAAACTGGAGGCGGAAAAGCGCGCCTCTGCTGGCCAGGTGGACCAGGCCTTGGCCCCCTTCCTCTTTGGGTAAAAACAGGACACTCTGTGGGACCCAATGCAACTTATCCCAAATAAAATCAACTAAAATTGACTGAATTTTGGACAGGAGAGAAGCTGGAGGGTCAACACAGGACAGCCGGTGCCACAAGGAGGATGAGACCAGGTTGTTGGCTATTAGGGTCCGACCTCTAAAGGACATTTTTGGGAGCAGCCACCTCCACTTCTCCAGCCGACCTTTGACCTGCTCCAGGACATTGTCCCAGTTTTTCATTATGTGTGTCTCATCCCCCAGGAAGACTCCGAGGTATCGGAGTCCTCCCTTTTTCCATTGTAGGCCACCGGGCAACCTGAGCCGGCCCCCCAGCTCCCCTCCCGCCATCAGAGCCTCGCTTTTCCCCCAGTTCACTTTTGAAGATGAAATAAAACCAAAATCTTTTACAGTGTCAGTTAAAATATCAATGTCTTGTTGTGAATTTACTAAAACAATAAGATCATCAGCATAAACAGACAGTTTAAAAGACACAGGACACTGGGGGAAACACACACCACTAAGTTTAGCTCTTAGTTTATGGAGCAGAGGCTCGATGGCAACTGAATATAACATCCCAGAGAGAGAGCAGCCCTGCCTCACCCCTCTCTGGATCTCAAATGGTGCACTAAGCCCGCCGTTAATTTTCAGGACACTCGCAATGTCACTATAGAGAACCCGGACCATGGCTATGAAACCAGGGTTGAACCCAAAGGCAGCCAGAGTCTGCCACAGGTACTGGTGTTCAACCCGGTCAAAAGCCTTTTCCTGGTCTATAGTAATCAGACCAGTCTCTATGCCCAATGAACTGGAGAGCTCCAAAATGTCTCGAATTAAAGTGACATTGTCACTAATGAGCCTGCCAGGCACACAGTAGGTCTGGTCAGGGTGGATGATGGACGCCATCACCTCCCTCAGTCTAAGGGCCAGAGCTTTGGACAGGATTTTATAATCCGTGCACAGCAAGGAGACCGGCCTCCAGTTTTTTAGGTCCTGCAGGTCTCCCTTCTTAGGCAGCAGAGTGATAGCGGCCCTCCTGCAGCTCAGAGGCAGCCTGCCGGTCTTAAGGCTATCGGTCAGAACCTCAAGCAAGTCTGGTCCTATTATGGACCAGAAACATTTATAAAAGTCGGCAGGAAGGCCGTCTATGCCTGGAGCTTTACCGCTCTGCAGGCTCATGGTGGCAGTGTAGAGCTCCTGCAGAGTGAACTCTGCTGCCAGCTCGCTGTTGTCAGCCTCACTGACCTGAGGGAGACCGCTGAGGAAGCTGCTGTGCACATCTGGATTATGCGTCCACTCACTCTTAAAGAGGTCTCCGTAGAAACCGGCAGCATACTTCCTGATCTCAGACGAGTCTGAGTCACTTTTTGCCTCAGAAGACATTACAGACACTGGAGCCCATGCATCCAAGGGGGCCGCAGTTCCAGCATCCAAGGGGGTCGGTGCCTCAGCAAGCGGCCCCTCCTCCGGAGCAGCCGCAGCAGCGACAGGTGGCCCCCCGCCCGTAGCAGCCGCAACAGTGAAAGCCCCGGGCGGCTCCCCGCTCGCGGCTGTCGCCGCGGCCGCCCTGGGTGGCACCCCGCCCGGAGCAGCTGTAGCCGCTCCGCCTTTCTCCGGGCAGGAGTGGATCAGGTGCCCCTCTGCACCACAACCAAAACACTTCATTGTTTCTGAGGAAACAAAAACCACATAATTAAAACCGTCCACTTTAAAGGAAAAAGACAGGCTCAGATCTACGTTTTTGTCTTTTAGGACCATGTAGACCTGTCTTCTGTGGCAGACAACATGCTTTAATTTAGGTGATTTACATCCCAGAGGGACCATCCTGATTGGTGACACCAGTTGTCCATATCTAGACAGCTCCTTTGCCAACATTTCATTCTTTATGAACGGGGGAGCGATGGTGATCTTTGCGGTCGGTTTCGAGAGAGGGGAGACGGGAGTGAAGGTATCCTGGATAACCACTCCCCTCTCCACCACCTCGCTTACCTTAGCCGTGCTATCAAGGAAAAGAACAATAGCCCCGTTCATTCGGGAGGCAGACCTCACGCTTTCATATCCCACCACCTCTCCCACAGCCAAACCGGCTTCCTCAACTGAGCACTGCACCGCGGGCTGAAGCTTGATCGCGTGTCGGCGAGTCAGCTTTTCAAACTCCGCGGCTGCAGCCTCCGCCGCAGGCATTGTGCCAAACAAAGCACGCTGCCCTGACAAACAATCACACACACACCCTCAGACACACTCTAAACCACAACCTTTTTAGCCAAAAAATAAACTAGTGATTCATAAACTTTGTCACACCAACAAAAAGAGAAAAAGTTTTTTCAAAACTTACAAAAAAGTTGAATCAAAAATTGATTCACTCTCAGCTCCTCACTCACACACCACCTCAGTCAGAGAGAGAGAGAGAGAGAGAGGAGAGAAATGAAGCTGAGAGAGATAAAGACAGAGAGAGGGAGGAGAAATGAAGCTGAGAGAAATGAAGACTAACAGAGAAAGAGAGGAGAAATGAAGCTGAGAGAGATGAAGACTAACAGAGAGAGAGAGGATAAATGAAGCTGAGAGAGATGAAGACTAACAGAGAGAGAGAGGATAAATGAAGTTGAGAAAGATGAAGACTAACAGCGGAGGAGAGGAGAAATTAAGCAGCGAGAGACTAAGACTTAAAAGAGAGATAGAAGAAATGAAGCTGAGAAAGATGAAGATTAACGGAGAGAGAGTGAGAAATGAAGCTGAAAGAGATGAAGACTAACAGAGGAGAAGAGGAGGAATGAAGCTGAGAGAGATGAAGACAGAGAGAAAGAGGAGAAATGAAGCTCAGAGAGATGAAGACTAACAGAGATAGAAGAAATGAAGCTGAGAGAGATGAAGACTAACAGAGAGAGAGAGGAGAAATGAAGCTGAGAGAGATGAAGACTAACAGAGAGAGAGAGGAGAAATGAAGCTGAGAGAGATGAAGACTAAATGAGGAGGAGTAAAAATGTTAATTCTTGATAACAACAATTTTATTCTTACTAGTGACAAAGTTCATCTATGATATCTATAATTGTACGAACATTACAGATATCATAAATTAATTCTAGATATCTTAAATGCAATTCTTACTAGTCAAAATTACACCATTGATATCTTGACCTGGAATTTTTACATGTAAGAATGTAATTACAGATATCTGAAATACAATTTCAGATATCTGTAATTGAGTTACAGATATCTGAAATTGTATTTCAGATCCCTGTAATTACATTCTTACATGTAACAAGTACATTAGAGATATCTACAATTTTCTTTTTAACTAGTCAAAACTGAATTGTTGATAACAAAAATGGAATTTCCACATGTACAGATGTCATATGGTAATGAGGCTACATATCCTAAATAAATATGGTAATTTGGCTACATATCCGAAATGACGCCATTGCACTGCCCACATATCCACAGTGAGTATGCTAATTTACGCCTGCACAGGATTGGTTCATAGGGCAACTACCGTTACGCGCGTGTAAGCTGCGCGGTGAATCTGATGTACACAGTTAGGAGATAATGATTGAAAATGGAGGGAGACGGAAACCCTGAGACTGCAGTTTCTGCATTTGACAGAATTTTTAATGTGGCGAATTGTGCCAGACAGGAGCTGTTGCAGAGTAACAATGGCATACTTGCTCCTACCAGACGCTTGTTCCGACGTGCCCGACATGGAATGTCAGGTAAATTGGTAGTGACTAGCCGAAAGCTACTACTACAATATTGTTAGCTAGAGTAATGTCACTAACGCAAACAGGTAGTGCAACGTTATTAACTTGGTATAGCTAATACGCTAGTTGAATATTAACTTATATTTAGTATAGAATAGATAACTGGACTTTGTTTGGCTCTTGTTTCACGAAAATATGCAGACAGCGTAATGAAAGCAAACAACAAAGCCTGACATAACCATATTCTGATTGCTTGTAATACTTACTTGTACCCCCAGGGGTACGCGAAGTGACGTAGGGGTACACGAAAATTATGTTAGATTAAGAAAATTATGTATGTCGGCCCTTTAATACTTGTCAGGTTTCAACCAGTTGTTTCAGTAATTAAGGTTCAAACTGGCAAATGTATTGTGAGCTTATATAGAGGTTGTATTCATGAGGCATCTTGGAGAAGGAAATCTGTCCTGAATTTTCCAAGATTCTGATAATAGCATATGTTCAGTCAGACACCCTTCTCACTAAAGCTGTGGTGAGTTTGTACCTAACAATTTAAAGTTCATAACTGAATATGTTCTAGAAATGAAAATTTATTTTTTTCAAAGGTGAACTGGTGTTGCTTACTGAAATTGCTGGTGAATACATCTATTTTGTGAGAAGTAATTCACTTTAAGAGACTGTATTTATGCATGTTTAATGTGGGAGGCTGGGGTAGCTTGCAGGCTTACAGACATATTTCTTTTTCTAGCTGTTGCAAGTGCATGAGGACAAAGCCCTATTTTTTATTTATTTATTTATTTATTTTTGCGGGGCCAGTTGGAAGGAGGGAAAACCCAGTTTGGAATGTGACTCTTTTTCTGTTCCCTGGTCAAAATTACATCCGGATCCCTACAGTAAAACAACGAGAGGAGTTTGCTCAGATTGGTTTTGGTAAGTTTTGTCTATCTGAGGGGGTTAAATCTTTGAACAAGCCTTACTTAACCAAAATGAGACAATGACTATAAAATAAATACGGTATATGTAATTTTTAAACTATATTTACAAAACATGTTCACATTAGATTGACATTGTATAGACTCAAACATCAAGTAATGTCTGCTCAAATTTCTTCCATTTTAGGGGGACCAATGTGTGAGACAGAGAAAAACCAACGCTCTCAAATTAAACTCAACTGGAGCTTGGCAGAGTTTAATCAGTTTGTCCACTAGAGCTACCCCAAAACAAGCTTGAATCTGGTTGGGTTTGAGTTGGCCAGGGCTGATAAAGGCAAGAAGCTGACAAAGGTCCATGTCCATTCTATCAAAGAATTAAAGGAGGTTACTGGAAGGAGCAGACTATACATCCTCCCACTTGCTGACGTGTTACAGGTTTGCAGTTCCTCATACAGTAACTTCTGTCAGTGATGAAAAAATTGTTGAACTTGGATCACATGAGTTGATTGTGAACTTTCACAATATATCACAGGAATCAACATTAGGTATGCCTCTCGCACCACCTGAGCCTGCACTAGCAGTATGCTTTGAAAGTGAGCCTGTGCCAGAACGTCTTTTTGAAACAAGCACAAATGAGGTAATGAAGAACACACCTCTTGCCTTTATTACCATTAGTTTTTGGTAGAAGTTTAGTATTTTTTCTGTAATGGGTTACTGTCATACAATTTTCTAATTATGTTGTATTGCTCTCAGACATTGCAAGAATGGCGAGCTGTACGGCTTCAACAAGACGCAGAATTTAATGAATCATTGTTGGCAGACAGACAATAGTACGCCACTTTCATGCTGGATTTTCATTGAAAAAAAACATTATATTGATGGATTAGATAAAAACACATTTTCTAATAGGAAATGAGACGTCAGGAGCTGGAGTCACAGGAACAGAGACGGTTAATGGTAAATCTATTAGTTATGTAATAAAATTATTGTTTCAATTAGTCTTTCACAGTCTGTTGCTCTAAAAATGTATTTTAAAATTTATACAAGTGTAATTTTTGTGTTATAGGCAATTGAGGCAAGACAAGAAAGAATGGAAGCTTTTGAAGAGCCTACTGATGGTGTGCCGCTCAAATTCAAGTTTCCTAATGGATCGGAGAGGACGAGGAAGTTTGTCTTGTCTGAATCTATTCAGGTTATCACTTTACCTGTCCTTATGTTAGCCTCTGAGAAGGAGATGATGAGTTTTGCTCTGGGATGTGCACAGTATGATAATTCATAGATGTAAAGTCCTGTTTCTGTTCTCTGCTCTAGATATTGTTTGATTTTGCTGGGCAAGAAGAAACGGCCAGTGAGGTTTTTTGTCTTAGAGAAGCAGCATCAACCAATGTACTTGAAAGCCCACTGTCAGGATCCATTGAGCAGTACAACATCAGAGGGTTTTCGACTCTGTATGTTCAGTGGATGGTAACACCAGCTGGACAGGTAATTAGCAATATCATTTCAAACATTTGAATTTGTTCTCATTTTTTTTTTAAATACAGTTTAATGTGTATTGTGTATCTGTATTTGTGTGTACTTTTTGTCTCCAATTCCGATAATAGATGCATGTGACCCCAGCAGTGCTTGCCCTGCCATAGACCAACGGAGCCCCTCACCTGCTCCTTCCTCTCCTCCTCTTCCTACTTCTCCTCCTCCTCCTCTTCCCTCTTCTCCACACCAGTCTCCTGAACGATCACTGCCTCCTCAGCCAACTCTTAGAACACTAGTGGAGAATAGTGAATCCCCATCATCCCAGTATGTTATTTTACTTCCATTCGAATATTATTCTAAAACTTCAAAGTTGTCTTTTGTCATCTAAGTATTATATTTATTTTTATGTTACAGAATTGATCTGCAAACTGTCTTGATGAAGCTCCTCAGCAAAGTGGGTCTCACCTGTAATCACACAAGCAATCAAATAAACGTTTGCAGAGACAACATCTTGCAGGGTAGCCTTCAAGCGTTTAAACGACGTCGCTTTGACCCAGGAGCAAAGCTGGATGTGATATTTGTCGACAGTGAGGGGTAAGGAGAAGGGGCTGTGGATGACGGAGGGCCAACCAGGGAATACCTGTGGTTACTCATGAGGGCTATGCAGCACTTAAAGATATTTGATGGGCCTGAGAATGATAGGCTGTTGGCTCTTGATACTCATTGTAAGTTACTATGAAGTTTTTTGCATATTCAAAATGAAGTGTAACCTGTATAAAAAAATATTTTTTTAATCTTTACACTAGGGTTTGTTTTTCAGATCTTGAGACTGGACTGTACACCCTGATTGGAAAGATGGTGACTGTAGGTATAATCCATGGTGGAGTTGGCCCATGCTTCTTTTCCAAACGACTCTTTCTCCAGCTCCAGAAATCTCCACCTTCTGTTTCATTGGATGAAGTGGGGGACCAGTTTTTCAGAGAAAAGTTAGTAAAGGTGTGTATTACACAGTTTTTGAAGCCTGGTAATTACATTATCACTGTAGTTTTTTTCCCCAAAATAGGGCTACTCTCATGATAATTATTTTTTTTTAGATAAAAGAAGCTCAGACTGTCCATGAGGCAAATGATGCAATCAGAGAGGCAGAAGATAGTCTGAGCATGATGGGAACTCTGAGATACATCACATCCTTGGAGCAGAGGGATTCCCTGGTCCAGTCTGCAGCACATTATTTTGTTGATGGGCGGATACACGTGGCATTGAGACAGTAAACAGTTTATCCATCAGGGCAAAACTGTGGGGTGTGAAAAGGTAACCTTGTTCATATAACATTGATTTGTAATTTTCTAATTCATGTTTTTTTTTTTTCAGGTTTGAGGAAGGTTTCAAAACTCTGGGTTTCCTTGATGAGCTAAGGGCTCACCCTGGAATCTTTGAGGATCTGTTCACCAGCGCACCGAAACCACTGGAGGCAAAAGATGTGTCTACTTTGTTTGAAGTTGATTTCTCAGTCCCTGGAAGTAACAGACGAGCCCTTGAAAATCAGACCATCTGTTTCTGGAGAGACTGGTTAATCGATATTGAGGGTACGATATTTCAATGGCAGGTGTGTTTTTGGCTGGACCACTGAGCCAGCCATGGAATAGGAATCAGACGAAGTTGATTTGTCAGTCATTTGTGTCTTGTTGTGCAATTACAGTTACGCTGATGTGCTCCAAGATGGCTTTGCATATGTCAAAATGACAACTTGAAAATAGCCTGACACATCTATTGGGAAGTTTCAAAAGAGTTTAGCAACAATATTCAAGAACTGGACTTCATCATCAGTTTCATGCAGATGCAGTTGTACAATACTTGAAGCTTATTAGTGTGACAGGTATTTATATTTCTTTCCATGTGAGCTATAATTTCCTTTGCTCATTTCTTTGTAGAAGGAGAATGCAGCCCCTTGACGCTGGAAAATGTGCTGGAGTTTGCCTCTGGAGCTTCAGCAGTGCCTCCCCTGGGCTTCCCACAGCATCCTGTCATTAGTTTTCTCCACGATGAAGACACTAAAATCTTTCCAGAGGCAAACACATGTGCCATAGTGCTCAAACTGCCCATTCACAAACAGTATGAGAGATTCAAAAGCTGTATGACAGAAGCAATTCTGCAGGCTCCAGTTTTTGGCATTGTATAATGTAACCAGAGTCCGAGATAAATTCTCTAAAATCTCAGCATTGTTTTAAAACAACCTCCCCAAACCCAAGCATTTTCTAAAAGACTGCAGTATGTCAACATTTCCTAAATAATCTTCTCTCATCCTCCATAGCAAATAAGAATGTATTAAAACCAATTAAAAACTTATTTGACTCAAACCGTAGATGATTACCTTTGCCCTAATCTTTAAACTCGTGTTGTAGTTAAGACCTCACTAAACATGACAAAAACCTGGCTGGCTCTGCAAGACTAAGACAATAAAATATCATTAAAACATCACAAAGAGATTGAAAAAAATAGAAAAAAAATGCATTGTTTAGTTGAAGTTTGTGTCTAAATAAATCTGACAGCGACAAAGTCTCTGCAATTAGTTTTCAGTGCAGCATTCTGTGGACCAAATGCTGAAGTCAGTTCAAGCTTTAAAGTACAGAGTTCAATAAATTCTAGGGCATAGCCCTCCTTAGACTGCTGTAACATTGATGCAGTTTACTTCAAATT
Organism: Cetoscarus ocellatus; assembly: GCA_037902135.1. Classification (NCBI taxonomy): domain Eukaryota; kingdom Metazoa; phylum Chordata; class Actinopteri; order Labriformes; family Labridae; genus Cetoscarus; species Cetoscarus ocellatus. Next base: position 117,486 of record JBAMNC010001327.1, read on the forward strand.
AAAACTGCGTTTTCAGTGCATTTTTGTAGTATTTCCATGTTAAAGTACAACTTGCACCTTTTGTTTTCTCCTCAAATTCGGTTATCAATGACATGTTCCGATGTTATAGAATGGAGGCAGGACATTTTGCAGTTGTACAATAAAATTTTTTTTTTGAGAAAAAGATATGCAGTGTCTGTCTTTGATTTCTGAGGTAAAATAACAGGGTGTAAAGTGGTGTACTGCAAGAAGTAGTCTTCTTGTTGGTAATTAGACAAAATATTACATTACTTAACTGTGATCATAGAGGGTACTTTAAATAGAGGAATGAGCGGATTCCACACCTGTCTTTAATATTTGTTGAAACAATATTACAATAGTAAAACATTGTCAGCGAAAATGTACTTAACATCTAAATGCAGGAGTATTTTTAGTGTGGCACTTTTGCTCCTGTACAGGAGCAGAATACTTGCATCATAAGGTAGTGTATATGGTAATTCATACAACAGTTCTGACCACACAATATGACTGGATCAGAGGCATTACATGAGTGACGATATAAGACACATCACTGAATATTTTACAACATCTATCAGTCCAGCTCAGCCAGGAGCTTTGAATTCTTTGAACTGACATTTACAGCTGAAAGTTTTTTTTATCTATTCATGATCTCAAACAACAGACTCTCATTTGGTTTCATGTTAAAACCCATTTCTTTTTACACATGTTTGATTCCTTCTACAAAGTAGCTGCTCTATCTAATCCATGGAGACCAACAAAGTAATAGAGCAGGAGAGTGTTTGGGTTGCTTGGAATGGGACTAGTTTTAGTTAGACTGTGGAACTAGTTGAGCTGGTGGAGTTAAAATAATCTGTTGATTTTTATTTGTTACCACTATATTCTGCTTGTATTACCATTGTATAAAAGAAATAACTTTAAGATGTTCAATGTATCAGTTTGGTCTGAACTATTACTATTATTTTCATTTCGGGGTTACTCAAGCATACCTTGAATATCTTCATCTGTCTGGATGACGAGTTGCTGTTGCTGTGAAGTGAGGTGGATTCTGGGTTCTTCCACAACAACAGCTGGGAAATGGTCATCGTCATCGAGACTGGGGAAAGTGTCAATCCCATGGTGTGCCAAAAGGGCCTCCAAACTTTGTTCACTGTAACGGTCTTCACCAAAGACATTGTTGATGGCTGTGCTGTCCATCTCCATATTGGCCAGCATTCCTGCAATCCAGATCTGGACAGGTGTTTTGTTGTTTTCTGAGCGCAGACTGTGGTTATTCCAGGCATTTCTGAAGTTCTCAAGTCTTTTCTGAATTTCTGGCAGAAAGACAACTTGCAGGGCCATTTTATGGACGTCATCTTCAGGATCAAGAAGCTCAGAGTTCTCAAGAGAGTAAAATGTATCGTAGAAAGATTGTAGAACATGCAGGAAAACATCTCTCCAAAGGCGCTCTATTCTTTGGTTATGGACAGACTTGCCTGTGATGTGACTCCTCCTCTCCACACCCTGCACAAGGTTAATGAACAGTGCCACTTGTGAATTCTCACCTCCATAGTCTGATCTAACTCTGGAAGGAAGGCCATACATGCAGGTTGCTTTTACAAACTGTGTCAATACAGTGGAGGCACGATTATTTGTGTTGCAATTCAAGTATGTGATCAGTCGAGAGTGTCCATCAATGGCTCCATGGATCCCCAAACCCCACCTTGTGATAAACATGAAGGAGAAAGGTACATTTGATTATCAATCTAACAGATAGGTGGACCTATAGATTACAGTACATTCAAACTACTCAGTAAGTGTACAGACAGGGACAAATTAAAGGAAAACCCCTAAATAAAATAAACATAAACCTCTGAAAGTGGGATGCTTCTGTTCACCATGGTTTACTGGATGGTTTGGTGAGGATGAAAATGATGTGAATAAATGCTTTGGCCATTAAGTCACTTAGAACTCAACCAAGCTGAACATCTATGGAAAATTTTTGTCATAACAATGCTCTCCACCACCATATCCATAACGCCAATTGATATATTACAAACTTTCAACTTTAAACATATATATATAGTGATGTATGTGATTTTTTCAGATGATGATGTAATTTGGTCAGTTCATCCGTGTTTTTTTTCTATCTGCTAGACTCAGGTCTCTCTTACAAAAAGAGTATAATCTGATCATATAAATTATATAAATTAGAGAGTATCTTGTGTAGGTATGGAGTTCATTAATAGTTCTGTTAATGGTTAGGCATGTATATAACATACATACCAATTACCTTATGAGGCGCATGTTTCCATCCATGTGCCATAAACTGTTGGGATGGGGAACATGGTACACCCTTCTGGTCACAGCACTACTCCACCTGCGTGCAGCTGCAGCAGGATTTATCTGGGTCAATGCGTCTCGTACCCTACAGCGGGGAACAAACAGCCCCTCAGCTCAGAGGAATCCTCTCATCATTTAATAACATAGAGCCAACACACAAACTTAAAACATTTTCAGCTAGTTGTATTGGTGACCTGAATTCAAAAAATACATTTTCTGTATAGATCATGGGAAACATAAAAACTACTGTACCTCAATTCCCGTAATAAGATAAAGCCCATGAAGTCTTGTAATGTGTTGGATGAGCTCTTCATCTGTCACTGGTAGATGTCCTCTTCGAACAGACAATCCAAGCAGCTTTGTTTTCTTGTAAAGATATGATGAGGAGCAGCCAAATATGCCAGCCATTTGCTTGACAGTGTATCCTTGTTTCAGCAGAAACACTATTTGCTGCCTTGAAACATCAATGGCTGGTCTGCCACGGGCCCCTGAAAAATAGGCGACAGGGAACAAAAATACAACTTTTAAATATATGCACTGCAGATTACTGACTACATTATAAAACTATAAAACACTCTCTTAATGTATATCTTAGACTCCTGTATCCAAATATGTACACATGTAAAAAGAAGAAATATTTAATATTATATGCACTGAAGTATCAAAGGTTAAACTACACTGTGTATTTTGTATAGTTGTATGGTGTGAATTGTTCAAACGTTGATGTAGGGAACATAGTGACTAAAGATTCTGTTCAAATAATTAATGGTACAGTTATGCTGGCTCTGATCTCCTTTTGATGTTGGTAGGTTTGAACTTTGAAAGGCAAAATATTCATCAATTTATAACATGTTTTCTGTGCTGAACATGTCTTCAGAGTGGCTAACAGGCCTAACTGAAGGGTTCAGTATGGTGTAAAAAGTATTATTATTATTAAAATGTAACAGAGTTAAAGCTGTTAAATTTCCCAATGAAGATCCTCTGGTAAAGTATACATAACTTACCCCAAAACGACAGCCTACCTATATAAATTACATTTGGTAACATGTAATACACTCTTTTAAGACCACCATAATCATTTTCAAAAATTTGTTCTTGTTTACGTGTTTTTGTCTTATTTTTGTCACTGCAGCCTAGTATTCATTTTTTAACTTTCCTGGACAAATACATTTTACAGTGACTTGCCAGAGGATGGCACTTATATCATGTTGCTACCTCTATGATTGCCACATTTTAAGTACAGTACGACCATAAGGCTCCGACTACGGCACACGTGAAGTTGATGGAATTTCCCAAATCGAGTTCCTGTACGTTTCACAATAAAAGTATTTGAGGAAAAGACAACTTTTGGCCCACTGAACTGCTAAATACTTCTATTTCTAATGAAACAGGAAGTAGTTTTCTATCAGCAAAATATCAAACTCGATGGTTATAGAACCGTAAATTTTCTTTTTAGCTCGAACATATTTATTTTCAATGCCAAGTAGCGTCAGCTACATTTTCTTGCTAACATGAGAAGCTAGCTAAGCAAATCCACATATACACAATAATTGAAAGTACACATTTTTGATCACTTTAGATTTGGGCCCCTGACACCCACATCCTTCAGGAACACCACCTGTCCAACCTACAGGGAGGAATCCTTTACCATTTGGTCATGATGTGCCTTACGGCGACTTGCAGCAGCTTGCAGGTGCCTTGAGGCTCCTTCAAATGCCAACCGGAGTCTGGTTTGATGCTCCACAATCCATTCATGTGTACTTCTTGCTTCTGGGACTGGAGCTCTTCCTAAGAGGAAGTCAGCAGGTAAGAGGGGATCTTGACCAAACATTAAAAAGAAAGGGGACTCACCAGTAGATTGATGTACTGTGGTGTTATATGAAAACACCACTTGAGGCAGATAAGAGGCCCAATCTCTCTTTTTTGTTGTAGGCAGAGTGCGTAGAAGATCATGCAGGGTTCTATTAAATCTTTCACACTGGCCATTTCCTGCAGGGTGGTACGGTGTAGTGTGGGTCTTACTGATGTCATACAAGGTGCAAAGCTGTTTAATTAGGTCACTCTCGAAATTTCGGCCCTGGTCGGAGTGAATGCGGCTAGGCACACCAAACTTGCAAAACCACTCATTCACTAACGTTTTAGCCACCGTTGCTGCCCGTTGGTCTCTTGTGGGGACCGCCAGAGTGTATTTGGAGAAAACATCCGTCATCACCAGCACGTTCTCCATCCCATTTTTAGAAGGCTCCAACACGGTGAAGTCCACAGCCAAGATTTGATTTGGGCAAGCAGCAAGGAGGTGATCCATAAAAGTTCGGGCTGTTGGTCGGGTGTCCTTGGCAACTCGACACCTTTCACACTCCTGACACCAGCGCTTGACATCCTAGTGCATATCAGGCCAATAGTGTCAACTAAACATGGCACTGGAATTCCCCCCCATTAAAGCAGTTATTTGAGGTCAAGCTGACATCAACTCTGGCATAGCGACTAGGTCCGCCGAGCCAACAAGGCCCCCACCTGAACTTTGGCTCAGCAGTTCAGGGGGTGAAAGTTTCCCGACTGCTGATTTTGGAAAGGTTGCCTATTGTTAGAGGAAGCCGGGGGAGAAGGGGCTGGATGAGCTGATGGCCTAACTCTCTCCCCATCTCACTCTCTTGCAAAGTGACCAGGTTTCTGACACCTGCGGCAAATAACAGGCTGTCTACTCTTATTGAAAGTGGGCCTGGGAGCATTCTGAAGTGCACTCAAACAGCTACTTAGTTGGTTTAGCTGCTCCTGCTGCATTCTTAACATCTCTTTCAACTCTTTCAATTCAGAACTGGAGTTCTGGTTACCTGACCCTGAATGAAGACCTGCTTGAGTAAACTGGAAACCTGCAGGGGATGGGACTGAATGGCTCCGGCCTCTGGCACCTACGGGTATTCCCTCCCGCTCCCACCTGATGGGACATCCAGCAAAGTGGCAGTGGGTTGACGCTGGATAAGCTGCTTTAGTTCCCTACGAAGGGCACAATCAAAAACATGTTCCACAAATTGGTCACGCAATAATACACCAGAGTTTGGAAGGCCATTAGGAGCATTTGTCACAACTCTGTCCATCAAACACATTAAAGCATGAGAAAATTCCTGGAGTGTCTCTCCCTCCTGTTGCTTTCTCGAGAAAAAGTCTTCCTGCAGAGAAATATACGATTTAGAACATCCGTACAACTCCTGCAATATATCAAGGATCTTATCTGGATCCTCCCTCTCCTCTCTCTGCCGATACTTAATTTTCTTTCTAGCCTCACCATCCAAATAGTCATAAATGAACAGGGCCTTGTCAGCACTAGACAAATGATGTACACGCATACAAGCTTTAATTTCCTCCAGCCATTCTGAAATGTTTAGACCAGTTCTACTTCTAAACATAGGACACTTCCGGTCTCTGGGAACATAGACCATTTGCTCTATGAGTGGAGCATTGGCAGACAGGGGCTGATTGGAAGAGTCAGTAACTGATGCTGCACTGGTACTAGGTGCTGCTTTCCGTTCCCGCAACAGCCGGTTTTCAGCTTGGAGTTGAGCCACCAACTCCTTTAAGTGGTTCAGTTCTTCCACCATGACAGAGGATGGGACCCAGGACAGGTGAGGCTAGCAGGGAGGACTTGCTCGGAGCTTAGGATGCCTGTGAAATCAGCTGCTGTTTTGTCAGTTTTCTAAAACACTAACCGAACTTAATGATCAAATGTTTAAAAAAAATGAACCAACTGGCACCAAAAGAAACAATGAACCACGTCTCTGCTTTTACAGTAGGTGCTGCCGACAACGCCAGAATGTGGCGAGGTGGTATAAGGGAGTTTTAACAGTTACACAAATGTAAGCCAGAGAACGCCACCTAGGGACTTTCACCCAAGGAGTTACCAAAGTATAACCATAACAAGGTTCAATAAATCTACGAGGCAGACACATGGTTCCAAAACAATTCAAATTTTTTTAAGAAAAAAAAAAAGAATCTTAAAGGCAATTTGTATTGAACTCACTGGAAGTGTCTGCAGGGAGAGAAAGAGGAATTAGTAATAGACCATGAATTTCAAGCCAATTTTTGTGTAACAAATATATCAAGAGTTTATTACAGAATTGGTCTTTTCCACAATCAACAACATCACTTCCAGGTGAATTAATTTAAAACTACCAAACAAAACAAAAAGGGGAAGGGGGAGTGAGTGGAAGCTAGCAAGAGGGAGGCAGTCTACCAAAGGGAAGTGTCCCGGGAGTGCACTTACCTACCACACGTGAATTCACAGCAAACACTGCAAACAGGTGCAACTATTGTGTTCCAGTGCGCCTATCACTATCACAAACCAAGGTGCAGGGAACCACCCAGACTGCCTAGCCTCCACCGCTAGCCAGCGACCACTGCACTGAAAGGGAGAAGAAAAGAAAAGGTTAAACCTGTTTAAAATATCCAGTTGGTGCAGATAAAAGTGGGTTTTAATGTACAATTATTCAATAAAAACTACCAAAACAAACCAGTTAAATCCTAACAATAAAATATAAATACAAAACCTAAAGACAAAACAGCAGCTGACCATGTCTGCACAGGTACATGTTATCCCGGGGTCTGGTTCCAGTTGACATCGCTACAAAAACCAGATACACATGTTAACAGAGGTAGTGTTCTGAAAGTGTTCCAACAACCTTTTAAAGTTAACCAACCTCAGTTGGATGGACACCAAGACGACACGGTGAAATAGGAGCAGGCAGGAAACTAAACAGACAAGTCATCAGCTGATTAAAAAGGTTTCACTCAAGCTAAAAAGGTTAAAATGATATACAGGCCACATTACCTACCTCAGTTCTGAACATGTAGCAGCAGGCACAGGCAAGAAAAAGAGGCTTCTCACTTGCACCAGGTGGCTTAAATAGGCTCTGCCAATCTAGTGGGAGGAGTGGACCTACTTTTGAGAGGCTGTGAGGCCTACAGCAACAGAAACAATCAAAACTATTACAGCATTCTCTAAAATATCAGACTACGCAATAAACTGGAACAAATCGTCACCTATCCACCCCTATGCAATGGCCATATCACTTACTGCATCAAAATTTCTTCCAGGCTGTCAGAGTTGATCCACCTCAACTTCAGCCCCCTTTTTAAAACAACAAAAGATGATCTTCATTGTTGGCTTAACCTCCCACTCTCTATTATGGGCAGAATAGCCATCATCAAAATGACCATCCTACCTAAAATAAATTATCTTTTCAATGATACCAATCCACCCCACACTCACCTGGTGTAAATCTACTGACTCCATAATCACAAAATTCTACTGAACAAATAAAATGCCAAGGATAAAACTGTCCACACTGCAAAATCCCAAATCCCTGGGAGGATTAGAAGCCCCAAACTTTCTCAAGTATTTGCTAGCAAAGAAATTGCAACATATATATATATATATACATATATATATATATATATATATATATATATATATATATAAAAGAAGGAGGCAGAGGGTTAGTGAGCATCAGAACCACTATCCAAGATGAAACATCCAAGCTCCATGACTACGTCAGGAAAATGGCCCCAAGAGATCAAGCACTTAGTGAGTCTCAGACAGAGGAAACTGACAGGGAAGGAGGAGCTAGAGGTAGGACGAACATGGGAGGAGAAACCCCTGCATGGGATGTACCACCGACAGATAGTTGAAGTGGCTGATATGAACAAATCCTACCAATGGCTAGAGAGGGCTGGACTGAAGGACAGCACAGAGGCACTAATCATCATCATCATCATCATCATCATCAATCTTTATTTGTATAGCGCCAATTCATAACAAGTGTTATCTCAAGACACTTTACAATAGAGCACAAAGCTCTTCATATTATGGATACATATATATGCATAGACACATATATACATATATAAAATACACATATACATATATATACAAATATATACATCCGACACCCAACATGAATCCATATAGCCAATCATGAATCCCTCCATCATGGCGGCAAGAAAAAACCTTCTGTTAAGCAGCAGGAAATCTTGAATGTGGACCCCAGTCTCATGATGAACAGCAAATCCACACCATGCTGTGTTGGGTGTGTGGGCAAAGGGAGGGAGGTAAGTGGAGACAAGTGGACTAAAGTAAGAACTAAAGTTAGTGACAGATCAATGGACCAATCATAGACCTGTCGTCGTCAAATTTGTTTCTGCTGGTAACAAATTTATTAGAGGAGGGTCCTCATGTCTGTGTGGTCATGGTGATAATTTTATAGAAGTATAATCAATAAAAGTCTTACTGAAAATAAGAATTTATGGTAGTGACGAACTCATGAGTGCTCAGACCACAAGTGCATCCCTACCATATTTGTCTCCGTTAAGTATAAATGCATTAATGGTAGACCTCTTGAGATGTGACACCTCATTTTCAAGAGGGATCTCATGTCCATGTGGAGCTAGAGATAGTTACTATAGATGTATCAACCATGGATAGAAAGATCATGTTAATGTCTACATTAACAGCTATAATGATTGTGAACTGGAATGAGATGGCCAAATATGTGTTATGTCTGTCGTGACTCCACAGCAGCAGGCAGTCTCCACCAAGGATCCCAGACCACCTACAAGACCAGAGCCAGAGACGAGTACAGGAGCAAACAGAAAGGGGCAGAGGCAGATATGGAGAGAGAGTGTGAGAGAGAGAGGGATAGAGCCCAGTGTGCCAGATCCCCCCAGCAGTCTAAGCCTATTGCATCTTAACTATGTGTCTAAACAATGGACAATGAGCTGGTCCCTAACTGAAAGCTTTATCAAAGAGGAATGTTTTAAGTCTAGCCTTAAAGGTAGAGAGGGTGTCTGCCTCCTGAACCGTGGTCGGTAAATGGTTCCAGAGAAGAGGAGCCTGATAACTGAAGGCTCTACCTCCCAGACTACTTCTAGAGACTGATGGAACCACGAGCAGGCCAGCATTTTGGGAGCGTAATGTTCTAGAGGGGTTGTACGGCACTACAAGCTCTTTGAGATAAATTGGTGCCTGTCCACTGAGAGCTTTATAGGTGAGAAGAAGAATCTTGAATTCTATTCTATATTTAATGGGAAGCCAATGCAGAGAGGCTAATACAGGAGTAATGTGGTCTCTTCTCCTAGTTCTAGTCAGTACACGTGCTGCAGCATTTTGAACCAGCTGAAGAGTCTTAAGAGACTTACTGGGACAGCCTGAAAGAAGAGAATTACAATAATCCAGTCTAGAGGTAACAAAAGCATGGACTAGCTTTTCGGCATCGCTCTGGGACAGGATAGGCCTAATTTTAGCGATGTTACGAAGATGAAAAAAGGCTGTTCTTGAAATTTGCTTTATGTGAGAGTTAAAGGATAAATCCTGATCAAATAGAACCCCAAGATTTCTAACAGTTGGGCTTGACATCAGGCTAATGCCATCTATGGCAGTTAAATCATTAGAAAAGGTTTCTCTAAGGTGTCGAGGGCCCAGCACAATGATCTCTGTCTTGTCTGAGTTAAGAAGAAGAAAATTTTTGGCCATCCAGGTCCTAATGTCCTTTAGACACATGTCTAGTTTAGATAACTGATTTGTCTCACCTGGCTTCATTGATACATACAGCTGAGTATCATCAGCGTAACAATGAAAATTAACAGAGTATTTCCTCATGATATCACCGAGGGGAAGCATTTAAATGGAGAAGAGAATTGGACCTAG